>JBCAUA010067545.1:0-11117 GCA_038406235.1 Peronia verruculata
CCTCCAATCCTCTCTATCCTCCTTTCCTGCTTCTTTCTATTCTTTTTCTTCTCCTTCTTCTTTCACTTCTCCCCCTTCTCTTTCACTTCTCCCCCTTCTCTTTCACTTCTCCTCCTTCACATTTGCTGTTGTCGAATGCATATATTGTCCAGTTCAGTGCCACAATCGAGATTTAACATAAAATAATAATAATAATAATAATAATAGAGTATAGATAAAACATAAATTGATCTAGGGATAAACAGAAAGATAAAACTTTCTGCTTTGGTAGTTTTTCATCTGCAGATGGATTTACCGAGATTCGTACTTCGAGACTTATAGTTCCAGTTTACAGTTAGCCCTGCCAGCCGATCTCCATTGACTGCATCGGCAGCTTACAGTGAAGATAAATACACCCCTTATCACTAAGATATCTTTGTGCGTTACTGATACAGACCCCACTTATTTCTCTCATATCTTTCCGATTCTTAAATCAATAATATCAATAATGCTATGAATAAATTTAACGTCAGGACAAAATAATGTTGATGATTGTGAGAATAATAGTGAGCAGACTCACTCACAAAAAGCCAATCGGACTCGATAATCTGGCGATTTCCATCCACTTATTTATTCTCCAGATTAGTGTCTCTGTCTTTTAATTTCTCAAAATTAGCTACAGGTTGACAGCTAGTGGCTGAAATTTTAAGTAGTGAAAAATGTTAGCGGTGATGATGGGGAGGAAAATGATAATAATCTATATTTGATGATTTAAATTACTCCATCATTTGGTAATTATCACGATTGTTTCACCAGTGCTTCCTTATATCTTCAGCCCCTCCCGCCCCCTCCCCCCCCCTGACGTTTGTATCAATGTCGAATTTCATGATTGTTGGTTGGCATGTATTTCGTTCACTTACACTGAGAATTAACTATTGATCAAACTGATTTTTATAAAGGAAAAACAGTAACTACCACAAGTTGAAACTTAAAACAAGAACAATAAAAGTATTTTTTTTTTTTTTAAAGGATGTGATTGGAAGTGGTGGGTTTAAGGGGAAAAAGTGATCAGATAGCAGTTGATGACTCGCATTTCAGACAAAAATTATGATTTATTCGTACTTCGCCAACAGCAATGGATAAGGCTTGCTCTTTGTATTGTTTGCGATTTCCCTTACACTTTCACACGCTTGCACTTTCACACAATGAAACTTTTTGCATCCTTTCCACATGTGGTAGATTTACTATCCCTCTTTCTTATGACATATCTCCAAATAGCCCAGAAGTGGAGATAGTACAATAAAGAACTGAACTCGTGATATGATTTCAGAAAAGCCTCAACATTTTCTTTCATAAAATGAATGTCGTGTGTCCTCGTGCCATTAATTAATATGCTCCACTGTCTCTGTCTGTAACTTTCAACATAACCACTATTGCCATGACATTGTAGTCTCCCTTTCAAATCTCGTATCATGGTTGTTGTTCATTATTATCAATAGCCGTCGACAGTTTAGTCTTTTCAACTACAACACAGCTGATAAGCAAAGTAAATGAGCTTAAGTCAACAAAATTCCATACATATTTTTAAAAAAATATATAATGATAATCAAAATAAAAGTTCGTCATAATAAAAAAAAAAATAATAATAATAGTTATTATTATTATTATAAAAAAAAAATGGTAGTAAACTCGTATAATTATTTGATTATTCAACTATTTGGTGTATCTTTAGGGAGGAGAAAACTTTTCACAGGTACCTGGAAAGTCTATAAAGAGTGTAATCTTAAAGGCAAAAATCATAATACTCAAGATGAAAACTGAATATTTATGAGTTTGAATATTCAGATGCTTACTTATTGATAGTATGGTTCCAACAGGAAGAGGCATTGCATTGTATTATAATTGAAGGTGAAACTTGGCATAATGTCTTTGTTAATTGAATTGTAGGATGGATAAAGTCTACTATTTTCTTTCCTCCCACCAATATATAACTCTTTACCCGCCTCCAATTTTTCTTTTATTATAATGTTTGCAAGGATTAACTTGAGATGAAATGCCCTGCCCTCAGTTTAATGAGAGGAGAATTTTTATTAGAAATTTGGAATTTTGAAATTTTATCGGGATAGCTGCGCCTACTCCAACTCTTCAGCCGAGTTTTAGCTGCCAATGGTTATCTAGCATGTGCAGCGTACACAAGGAAGCTCCATAATAATATATTCGTTATTACTGGAGAAGGCTGGACGTCGAGCTTGTCGACTCAAGAAGCCAAGGGACTGAGGAGTCACTTAAAAAAAAAAAAAAAAAGGAAGCAAGTTGTGAGCCCTTTTCATTTCCTGGTGGGATTCGAACCAGAGGACCACTTCGCCGAGGAACAGACGCCGGAACTCTAGGCCACTGTGCCCCCACCCCCTCCCAACGTCTCTCCTCCCCCCTCCCCCCACACACACACCCATCCACACATACATTGTTGGTAAAGCAATTTTAAAGCTTGTCTCCAGTGGCAGACAAACAAAAGGAGAGATTTCTTTCACTTCGCCCAGCTCACACTTTTGACCAAACAAGATGGAGTACCATGAGTATTCTTAAAGCCAGTGAAAATGACTTATTTATCCATTCATTATGTTACCAGATTGATTGTGACTCAGTCGTCTTTTGATTTTTACGTTTTCTCTTATCAGAAAGTGGCGACGATCATCCTGTGTCCCCTGTACTTCTAAGAAGAAACGAAAGAACATTCCCTTACATAATTTAGTAACCCAAGACAATAACTCAGTCATAAGAATTACTTCTGTCTTATGGTACAGAACTTTATCAAAAATTTCTCAATGAGCTATTTCAGTTTTAAAATCTAATTTTACTTCCTGAAAACACAAACACTTGAAATTTAGCTTTGATTATAGATTCTGTATCCTGTTCAATGAAAGCAATGTTTAATCTATTCTCTACAGAGACTGTAAGGTCGAAAAAGGCTACCAGTTAAGTTCATCAAAAAAAAAAAAAGTGAAATATTGCCTTTATGCGTGTTAATTTTTAATCACCTTATGATCATACTGACTGCTGTCGTTCTTTGTTTTCATGCTAAATATAATGCTTGGTTACAGGTTTGTTTGTTTGTTTGTTTGTTTGTTTCATTAAAGCCTAATCTTTCTACAGAAACCCAATACCCATTAGTCAGTTTTGTGAACCTCTGTAGCATTTCCATGTCAAAACTATAAAATTTTCAGAGAGGACTTAATATTTTCCTGATCATTCTGTTATAGGATTTTTTAAATTATTTTTTTTTTATGCAGCTGAGCTGGTGATAACTTAGACAGCCATATTGCTCTGTAAAACTGTTACTACATAATAAATAATTATAATTATATTTATTATTATAAGATTCTTTTCTTATTAAAAAGTTTTGAGCAAATAACACTTTCAACATCTTTTATAAAAATAAAGTTGCTTGCTGATATAAATGTTAATTAGTCAAACAAACAAAGAATCAAAGTAAGAAAGAAACAAAAAAAAAAAAAAAATAAAATAAAATAAAAAAAATAAAGATGGTGAAAGTAATTAAATTAAATGTCTCCTCCCGCCCCCCCCCCTCCCCGTCCTCAAACCTCTCTCTCTCTCTCTCTAATTTCCCATTATTTATAGTAAGTTGTTATTAAAATTATTGGTAATATCACCGAGGATCATTCAAAACAACAACAAATATACGGACAAAAATAAAAGTGACAATTAATGAATGATTTGTATTTTATTTCCATTTTTAATTGCATATGTATTTTATAATTAATGCAGCCTGCAAAATTATAAGTTTATGTTATGATTGTTCTTTTCTATTTCAATTCACCAGCCTCTCTGTAAGCTTTGATCTACGGCGAATAATTGATCCACACTCAGGTAAATATCATAAGTGTGATAATGTCAACTATGTTGAGGTTGTGATTCCTCTTAAAATAATAATTGTAACATTCTTTCCATAAACACACATATTAAAAAGAAATATTTGCAGCCTAACCAACAAAAAAAAAAAAAAAAAAACAACGAGAACAATTTAAAAAAAAAAGGACGAAAAATAAAATTTGCATATATAACTCAAACAAAATAAAGTAAAAACAAAAAATCATGACATTTTACAAAATATTTTACAAATATCAATGAATGTTGAGCATTTTATTGATAGTGATTTTTAATAAATCTCTCTTCAAAATTTAATTGAGGAAAGATTTTCACAAATACAGGCGATACTTTACCAAAAATTCATTGACAATAACAATTCACTGTTGTTGTTAACTGGCTAGGAAGGAACTTCCAGCTTGTAAACATAATTTCCTCTTTTGTTTTGTTTCAAGCTATATTATCATGTTGTTTTTAACTGGCTAGGAAGGAATTTCCATCCAGGTCAATGCAAGAGACTGCTAGATAGAAAATAAAAAGGACAGCCCCAAAATAAATAAATAAATAAATAAATAAATAAATAAATAATAATCATAATCACAATCATTACCATAACAACAATGTAAAAAAAAAAAAAAATTAATAAAATCTAACATTGTTCGAATTCACATCAGTTGTACCCATGTTCAATGAATATGATATGTAAAAGAACAGTTATTTGAGAGAAGACAATAGATTTGTTCCGACCAAGCCCACGGCTGGAAATCCCCATCTAATTTGGTAGGGGTACAAACACTTCAAGCTGTTCACTACCATTGACATGGCAAAAACAACAAAAATCACGGGACCGATGATAAGTTGTTGTTGGATCTCGTGGAGGAGTGGTAAAAACATAAGTGAGTGTTCTAATATAGCAGGGGTGGGAGTGGGTGTGGGGGGGGGGTACAAACACTTTGCCGGGGATTTCTAGGTTTGTGCTTAGTCGAAGATGAACTATTGAAACTGCACTGTTAAATGATGAAATGGTAGAAACTAAGATGTCTTGATCAGCTCTGGTCTTTTTTTTTAAAAATGATTTTACATCTCTGTTTATCAGGTTTTATGTGTAGGCATGCTTCAGATATTATCATTTCCCCTTAGATTTTCTGACATTAGTCTAGTTTTATTTTATTTCTGTTTTTGTTTTGAGAATTTATGAACTAGGTGAATATTTATGCAATTGTCTCTTGTGCTGATTCACCATAAGTTTTCCATGATATATGACACATTAATTGTGTCTTGATCATACAGCACTTCATCCCCTCCGTCTTTGTCAGTTTTTGTTTTAGTTTGTTCTGTTTTCTAGAAATTTGATGCTTATTATTGCTAACAAACGGCTCTCGCTATCTTATTTGACAACTTAAGGCGGGGGAGAGATCAAAACTAATCATCATCCATTGGTAGAATCAGGAATGACCTAGGTCAGTGTCTATCACGTCTCGGCTGTCTTAAAGCTATGACTTCAAATTCTGTGTCTCGAGGAACATCGATTTGATATCTTAAATTTATAGTCCAGAGATTTTGCTACACAGATTATTATATTTTTACTTGTTAAGACAAGGGCGGTTGAACGGAGAAGCTAGCTCCTAGATTTCAAACTGGGGAACCTTTCCATAGTAATCATAAGCTTTATCAAAACAATGAACTGATTAGAGCGAAGCACTGCACCTTCAATGTTTCTGTTGAAGTCTAAAACAACAATTCGTTTATAACAAACAAACAGATAGATAGAAAGACTCACCAGTGTTGTCTATAACTTTTGTCCAAAAGGAAGCCGCCTTGGATGAACCACTTATTTTGAAGTCAATAAGTCATGAAAAAACAAAACAAAACAAAACAAACCAAAATGCAGCTGGTTTTGCTTTTGTTTTGTTTCTTTTTTGTAATTTCTGCCTCACATCTAGCTGAATGTAGTCCTCAAATGCAACATGGATCGACTACCAAGGAACAAACTGTGAATCCACCAATATGACCACTGTTTCGAGTAGCACCAGCAGTGTTATAGACTACTGTCCTCCCTCAACTATCAGAACATTTCCTCAAGACGTGAGAAATGCTGGTACGGGTGATACCTCTTTGAACCTATTCACTACATCCGAGGCTTATCGTTCGTTTGAAGCGATAATACATCTAAAAAAAGAAGAAACAGCGACACTTGCAATAAAATGGTGGATTGTGAAATGGGTGTAAAACTCCGTAGTGTTATTATAAAATCTCTTTATGCCAAGACCCCTCCCTTTCTCTGTCAGCTGCAGGAATATGTTACATGCCGATGTGCCATATTTCACAGACCTCAGAACGGGGTGTCAATCAGCGGAGAAGGTTATACAAGAGGACTAGACCCGTTTCCTTTACTTTCGGACACCCGCAGAGTAACCTCCCATTGTTGATCAAATTGTTAACATAATGTCTCTATCTCTTTTCCGGTGCCAGCAATTGCCCCGCCCACTTTCCCATATTTATCGACTGCTGTGGTCGGAATTCCAGGACGGGTAGGTTCCAGACTCGTGAGGAACTGAAATAGGCCACACCCGCCTGTCATATCAACGCCCGCCCTCAACCTCTCCTTCTTCAAACAAGCGCTGAGTAGCCAAGAGCAAGATGGCTGCCGATTGGTGCGCCGCGGTGTTATTACGCTGAGTGCGGAAAGCACACGGCTGGCAGGGGAGTAGATAGCAGTAAGTTGTTCGTGCTGGTGGTTCTAAGAAGGCTGAAGTTTGTTCTTAGCTTGTATTATAACCCGTAGGATCTGCACTATTACCCTAAACAATGTATACTAATCTATAGACCTAGTCCTCGCTGGTTTGTCAAATATTGACATAGAACTCCCGCATCTATCAGCCGCACTGGTATGGAGTTTTATCACTACTGCCATCATCAGAACTTGACTCTTTCCTAAGCTTCCAGACTGATTTAATCGTTCATAGTACCATTCTACTAGTGTTTCTCATAATATTGTCATGCCATAACTTAAATGTAGCTCTCTCTTTCTCTCTCTCTCTCTCTTTCTCTCTCTGTCTCTCTTTTGTGTAACATATGACATTGGGGGCCTACAGTTTTTAAGATTGAGTGTATTAAAATCTTACATATTATGTACCAGTAAGAATAAGAACTTTCGCAAGCGTTTTAAGTAGATTAAGCAACATTGTTCTTTCATTAAAATTTTATTGTTTTTTATGCATAAATTTGTCATTATTTATATTTTTATTATTTATAATATATATATAATTATATATTAACTCTTTCACTGCCAACATCACTATCATCAAAGGTTTGACGATCATTTCAAATTTTTAGCTTGGTGTTGGAAAAAAAGAAACAGCAAAATGACAAAATCTCTAAATCTATCTAGAATTCTTTCCTTTCATTACTGACAGCAGTCACAGATTTTATTTCAGGAGAGACAATATTATTATTGTCATTATTTCTGTCTGTCAGCTTTACATCTCCTTTATCTCAATTATCTTTTACGAACCTGCAAATAGTCCTGTAATTTAATCATCCTTTTCCTGGGTCTTCTCTCAGATTGATTTTGTTCACTTTCCCCTTCAGTTATCTGGGAACCCATGACACAAATCATAATTTCAAGCTATCACTACTTTTCAAGGTTAATTCTTTCACCAACTGTGATTACTCAACGCTGTCAATTTTAGAAAAAAAAATTAGTTTGTATTATTTGTCTTTGGAGAATTTGAAAATAATATTTCTTTGTTTTAAATACAGTTATTTATACTAAAACTGAAATGTTAAATTGTGTGTGTCTGTCTGTGTGTGTGTTTTATGCCTTGCATAGGCGATTTATTTTCTTGTTTTAAATGCAGTCATTTATGCTAAACCTGAAAAGTTAAAATGCTGTGTGTGTGTGTGTGTGTGTGTCTTTTTACACCTTACATAAACGATTTTATTTTCTTCCCTTAAATGCACTTATTTATAATAAAAACTGAAATGTTCAAATGTTGTGTGTGTGTGTGGTTGTGTGTGTGTGTGTTTATGCCTGACATAGGCGATTTGTTTCTTGTTTTAAATGCATTTATTTATACCAAAACTAAAATGTTAAAATTTTGTGTGTGTGTGTGTGTGTCTGTGTGTGTGTTTACGCTTTACACAGGCGATTTATTTTCTTGCTTTTAAATGCAGTATAATAAAAAAAAAATGTTAAAATGTTGTGTGTGTGTCCTTACAGGGGCGATTTATTTCTTGTTTTAAATGCATTTATTTATACTAAAACTGAAATGTTAAAATGTTGTGTCTGTGTGTATTTTTACGCCTTACGGAGGTGATTTATTTTCTTGTTTTAAATGCAGTTATTTATACTAAAACTGAAATGTTAAAATCGTATGCGTGGATTTGTGTGTGTGTGTGTGTGTGTGTGTGTGTTTAACGTCTTACATAGGCCATTTATTTTCTTGCTGTTGGAACTAGTTGTGATTATTGTCAGTGATGAATGTAAAAGATTTTCTGTGTTCTTATATAGAACTACGTATGTGTGAGTTGATTCCTTCTGTGGCATTGCTCAGTGGTCATGATTCACTGTTGGGCATGTGATCACTATCACCAAATATTTTCTTCATCTTGAGACATACTGGTGCAAGGTCTACTTGTGTGCTGCTTTTAAACACCACTGGTTCTAAGTAGAGTAGAACATTTATTCAAACAACTTTTGCTTTTGTGTCTTTATTTCACCCTAAAGTTATTTTCATATGACAAGCTGTTTATTATATTGGAATAATAATAATAATAATAATAATAATAAAAGAACTAAAACAACACAACAACAATACACAACAACAACAAACAATAAACAAACAAACAAACAAGCTCCGATCATGTGGCACGCAATTGATATCCAGACGCCATGAATGGTGGATCCATGAAAGAAAAAAAAAAAAAAGGAACATATTTGATACATGAGAGAAGACATAAATGATGTAGTATAATGAAGAAAAGATAATATACCGATTAGTAATAAGAATTTTCTCCCTCTTTCCATCCACGGACAGATGAATCCATTTGATTTCAATTTGACTTTCCCCTTTCCAGGGGAAAATCAAAGTCTTGAAAACATAAATAAAAATTTAAAAAAAAAAAAAAATATTTGAAAACATCTCAAATATATTTAACGGAAATAATGTGTTGATAAGCAGTACGAGATGACCATCCATCTCCTAAGGCTTAAATATGAAATAACTTTATAACTTAAAAAGCAACAGGGATATTCCCTATTCGAAAGTGGTTTCATCTTAAACAAAACTATGGTCTGTTTGATACCAATTTTCTTATTTTTCTCATTTTTGTCCCCTGTAGCAGAGAAGAAAAAGAGCTAAGACACAGCAAAAAAAAAAAAAAAAGTGAAACGCCAAAAATCAAGAGCACATTTTTCTTTTCTTTTTTTTTTAACGGTTGGATACGTTCTCATTCCCGTACTCTGAGGAGACCCACAGAAGCAAACAGAATTCTTGATCACAAGTTCACAGTTTTTTTTTAAAATCCACATAATTAATTCAAGTAAATGTTAACAAAACCGAGAAGAGAGACAGACAAAAGAAGATTTTTACAAAACACATATAAACTCTGTGTCCGTGTATATATGTGTACGTGTGTGTTTGTCTGCGTGTGTCCATTTACTTTTGTCTCTACGGCTTATCCGATCATGTCATGGACACGAAGAGATAGGGGGCGGGGCGGGAAAGGGAGATGGAAGAGAGGGGCGGTGGAAGGGGGGACGTGGGCTGGAGATGTCGAGAGTAAGGAGTCGGGAATGCAAACAACCTCAGGGGTTTAGATCAATTTCATGGATTTTATACATACGGTGTGCTGTGTGCTGTGCCCAGTTTTAAGGCTTTAAACAAGTGAGCAAAGAGGACAGAATTGCAGCATTTCTTGAGCCCAGTTTTAAGGTTTTAACAAGTGAGCAAAGAGATATGTACAAGGCATGACAGAACTGCAGCATTCCTTACTCAGAGAGAAAAAGTCGTATTAGGCCGTGGATCTGCAGGCTTGCAAGGAGATTGATAGGTTTTGGGGAGAAGTTGTGTGATTAAAAAAGAAAAGAAATATACTTAAGGTTTGTTGAATTCTGCATTTATTCATGACTCCTTCCTTCCTTCCTTCCTTCCTTCCTTCCTTCCTTCCTTCCTTCCTTCCTTCCTTCCTTCCTTCCTTCTTTCCTTTATCCATTCATCATTCATTCATTCGTCCATACATTCAATCACTCATATACTTCTGCTTATATTTAACCATTCTTGTTATTCATTTATGTTCTTATTTTCTCCTTTGGTCAATACCTCTGAATTCATACCAATTAGTCAAAACATTATGCCTCTTTTATTTCTTTGAATAAGAACAAAAGAATAATGACTGAACTTGTAAGCTATTGTTCACCATCATCACTTCTACCATCTTCATCATTTTAAGAAATGTCTTAAAATCCAAGTCGACTGTCTAGAGGCATGTAAACAAATGCATTAAAAAGAAGATGAATGACAATATATAGAATTCGCTGTCGTAGAAATTGAGTCATTCAGCCAAACTTTCGAACCCACATGGTTCTTCGTCAGGGCATTAAATAAAACGTAAGAAAATATAACCAGGTATTGCTGCATACGACAGGAAATATTACTGAACTAATTTGGTTAGTGTGCAGGAGAGGGTTTTTCATTTATTTTTTATTTTTTTTCAAAAGTAAACAAAATAGTATATTACTAGGATTAGAATTTTACGCCTTCTGATTTACAATGGTCAAATAAATATTTAATTTTTCAGTCTCTTGTATCTATTCATTTAATTTTGGTGTGTATAGCTTTTAGATATTTTGTTCTCTAAGCATGACGTCACCGAAAAGTGTGCTGTCTTTTACGTAGCAAACAAACTGAGCTCTCCTTTTGATCATGTAATAAGACCAAAACCATCAAGTCTAATACCAAGAAATGAATTACAGGAATACTCTGATGTGTTGGGTGGGGTTTAACGACACAGCAATACAATTACGACTGTATTGTGTGAAACACGGTCAGATACGTTTACACGTCAAGAAGAAAAGAGAAAAGAAAGCGGGAAAGAGGACAGGAGAAAGAAGAGAGAGAGAGAGAGAGAGAGAGAGGGGGGGGGAGGAGAAGAGATGTCTCCCCTGGAACGTCGAGGATGGCACTCCATGGGAGACACCCCACCGATGACGGGCTTACACCGCCTGCAGGTGGGAGCAGAGAACCTACTTA
>JBCAUA010067556.1:0-11116 GCA_038406235.1 Peronia verruculata
TATCTATCTATCTATCTATCTATCTATCTATCTATCTATCTATCTATCTATCTATCTATCTATCTGTCTATCTATTATGCCTGAGGCTGTGTGTAAATCAAGCAGATTTCCCCACTGAGTGACTCTCTCTATGTGACTTCCACTGACAGGTAGAGATGTTTTAGTTATTTAGGCCAATTGTTAAGTTTTAGCTGGTATTTTTAGAACGTTGAACACTCGTATTTTTAAGTTAACAGTGCATTTCTCAGCGGTAAGTAGGAAGTATATCAGCAACGGTCTCCATATTATCAAGGAAGTAACTAAGCGCAATCTATGAATGTTCTCACAAGGTGCGATTGGATGTGTCGTTAACTTCGTTTTTCAATATTCATTTGTTAGCTGTTGTCAGAACTTGTTAGTTGAGATGAATGGCCGTGTGGAGTAAGGTATTTTTTCTTGTTTTGTTTTGCTTTTGTTTGTTTGTTGTTGTTTTTTTTTTTCTTAAGCCTTTCAATTCTAAGAAAGTAGGAATATCTCGGCTTTATTTAAGAGGTTGCCTGTTTTTGCTTGTGAGTAGAAAATCAGAATTTGAAAATTTTGCCCCCACAGCGGCACGCAGCCTACTCTTTCATCGATTGTGAGCTGCCAAGAGTTCTTCAACGTGCGCAACGTACACATATGACCTTCGAAATATAGCCGCCCTTATCCGAGAAGGCTAGATGTCGGGCTTCCGACGGTCCCCTGGCTTCCACAAGAAGCCAGGGGACCGTTGAGTCACTGAAAAAAAAAATGCCGTCTTTCGATCTTCGTGTCCTCCCATCCCCCGATGCAGGACCCACGAGTCGATTCCGGCATGTGATCTCCATAAGCAGACGCCAAACCACAGAGCCACGGCGCTTCCCCCCCCCCCCCAACCCCACCTTCCCCCTCCAACGTATCGTCTTCATTTAACTCGCACACTGTTAGCTATTCGCTGAGGAGAATGAGGTATTTTTGTCCTAATCATTTTCCTAACTTCTTTGATTTTAGCATTCTTTGATTTTAGCATTATCTATGTTTTATTTCCATGCGTTCTTGTATAGACATATCAATACAGATGTAAAGAAAGAATTACATGGGCATGGGTCCCTATTTGTCTCTGTTGCTGTGTTGATTCTGTGCATTATTCGAATAATAATCTGAAAACAACAAGATGACATGGCTCTCAAAATTGAAGTAATAAGAAATGTCTGTTTATTGTATAGACTATCCGTGCTCATTCGTATTGCATGTGAGATGATAATTGTAACTGTCAACTGTAAGAAGGACGAAATTTGTCTAACTTCTAAGCATGAACTATACAAGTAGGGTAACAAAAAAGTTTTTATTATTCGAGTGAATGATTTAGAAATTCATTTTACACGCATGTTTAAGGATTGGAGATGCATCAGGCACGAAATCATTTTTTATGCACTCTGTTAGCCCTGTGATGCCCACTCATTGATAAAATTGATATAAAAAAAAAATATCTCCAAAGACTTGTTTCATCAACCCCTAAATTAATCAAAAATGCAGTTTGCTCAAAATTTAAATAATCACTCTCAGTAGTTTTTTTTTTTTTTTCTTTTGCAGACTTCGTTTACGATAAATAAAACCAAGAAGACAAGGAAATCGTCATTTGGTATTATGTTGATATTTGATGTCATCGTTTTCGATGATCAAGAATCGGTTACGATAATTTACCTGAGAAAAAGACGAGTGAAGTTTATGGCATTGTTGTTGACGGTGACATGGATACAGTTGAAGCGTGTGCTAATGGGGGGGGAGGAAGGAATTGGTGTGAACGTGTGTGTCACAAGAGGGGGGGGGGGAGTACAGAAGAATTAACATGTTGGTTTAAGTACATGTACACGAACAGTTCATATAGACAGAGCATTAAGAAAAGAAACCTCTGGTATTTGACACCCAGCAAACTGAAAGCCATCTGAGTTCCCTAAGTGACCTTTGAATCTGCATGATCTGAAAGGTCATGTCCATGCTGTTTTTCATTGCCCGAACGCGGTGTAAATTGCACACAATGATCTGCGTACCGGAGGCTCTGTGGAAGCTGGCGTGGCCATGGCAAAGCTTATCAAAACCAACCTGAAGTTTTCCAGGCAAATGTTTTGCCGTGTGTCTCAATAGACTTCACGCCGCTGAGAACGCGCCCTGTTGTTTTGGCGTTTTTAAGACGGAATTTCTAGTGGGAGGTCCTGAATGTTTCCTTTCCTTTTCCACAGTTTAGTCTCGGAGCTGAAAAGTGTACACATGCACCGTGTAGACTGCCTACAAAAATTCTTCTAGTCTCAGGAGAGATTTGCCTATCTCCCCCCTCCTCATTCACTTAATGTTTCACTGACTTGATCTGTTGGCAGATCTGGAAATCGAGGCATCCTCAATGCTGATTTAAACGGGCTAATCAAACATTTAAACCATGAGTAGCAACGTTTCTGTATACAACAAATGCATTTTTTGTGCTCAAAAATTCCCCTCAGCTCAGGTCGGGGCAGTAGGGCTCAAAATTATTGTGTGAGGAGACAGTTGAAATAGGTGGTGAATGAGACGACATGCCATGATCAAAAGTAGATTATCAAATGCTTGTATTTTCAGTACAGACAAGAAGACGAAAGAGAAAAATGATAGAAAGAAAAAGAAGAAGAAGAAAAAGGAGAAACAGAGGAAGAAAAAGAACAATAACACGGACAAAAAGAAGAATAAGAATAAGAGGGGAAAAAGAAAATACAAAAGCCTAATATTCATTCAATGGCTCGTTGATAATATTATTGATCGAGAATAAGACTCATACAAAAAAAAAATAATAATAATAATAAAAAATATCATGGTAATGTCTTTTGTTCCTAAAGTGTCCTCGTTTTTTGTTTTTGTTTTAGTTTTTTTTTTTTTTAACCCATGCGCCAACAATTAGAAATAAAATACATAAAGAAAACAAGACATAGATATCATCGCTGTCTTTTGTTCTCAACCTGTACGTTTTGTTATGGCTCATATACTAACATTTTAAAAAATATATGTATAAAAGAAATATAGAATAGAAAGAAAATAACGACGACCAAGTCAAATTCAATGATTCGTTGACAAAATGAACGAGAGCAAAACTGCACAAGACCAGTGATGTCTTTTGTTCTCAGCGCGTCCTTCTTCTTTTTCTTCTCTTCTTCTTCTTCTTTTTTTTTTTTTTTTAATGCTTTTGCAAATCTCAGTAAAGAAAACACTCAGAAACATGATGAATAACAAGAGGGGGAAAAAAGACACGAAGAAAACAAAGGAAAATTTGATATAGCTCTGTTTTTTATCTGTTTTCATCCAATTCCTGTATCAGAAATCAGCCCTTGTTTTATTGGATATATTCCGCTTTATGATGGACTGAAAAATTATTTCCATGTCGTTATCAATAATAAAAACGCAGTTTGAATTTGACAGAACAAGCATAGATTCTGGCATTGTCTGTTACATGAAAGATGACGGGCGATGTTTGAACTTTTTTTTGTAGACTTTGTTTTTATTTTGTTGTCCTGCATGTTCTTCTTTTCTTTCAATTGTCATGATCTGCCTGTTTTTACAGTTGTTGTTGTTGTTGTTGTTGTTGTTGTTGTTGTTGTTGTTGTTGTTGTTGTTGTTGTAGCTCTTGTCGTTACTATTGATGATGATGATGGTGGAGATGCTGGGGATGATGATAGTGATGGTGATGGTTTTAGTATTGCTCTATTTTTTTCTCTCCCATTACAAAACTTGTATACACGACTGACCGCAGCTCATTTGATTTTGCGCTACATCAGTAAATGATATAAAAATATTATTAGTTATCCTCTGTCAGTTTATTGTGAGCACCGTGATGATATTATGTTTTCTATCACTGTGTTTTTATTATTTGCGGTGAGAAAATAAGAGGTGATATGGAAAGGAGAAAGCAAGAAAATTATTCTGAGTCATAATGCTATGGCTTAAGGATGTTTTCTCTTTGATAAGTGAAGCAGTGTGAAGTCGACAGAATTACACACGCTGAGAAGTGCTCTTACGTGTTTTATTTTATACAATTATCACTCAAAATTCTACGCCGTTGTCGCAAGGATTTTGCACATTTTTATTTTGTTGTATATTAACATATTGAATCAATGCCGACTGACAATCTAACATTCAGGTCAAAAGATACTTATAAAGCCACGGTGATATTTTTCTTTTATTTGACGTTGTTGTTGTTGTTTTGTTGTTGGTGTTGTTCTGCTGCTGCTGCCGCTGCTGTTGCTGTGTTGTTGTTGTTGTTGTTGTTGTTGTTGTTGTTGTTGTGGTGGTGGTGGTGGTGGTGCTGCTGCTGCTGCTGCTGGTGGTGGTGGTGGTGGTGGTGGTGGTGGTGTCTTTGTTCTTGTTTTGGCATGTTAATGTGTTACAGAAAATACTTACGCATGTTTCGGTAATCTCCGAATTATCTTTAACAAATGGATAATACTGATGATTCATGTCGGGTAGGTCTTGCGATTTCTATTACAACATGTTTCACTCATTTTCTTTAAATAAATTTATAACACTATTTTTGCAATTTTTGTACGCTCATAGTACGACTACATATCAGTACGTGATCCGGTATACGAGAACTTAGGCGCCTCATCTACATTAATCTAATTTATTTTTTCTCTCCATTTCTTTCTGCATAATGTGACACAGGTCACAACATAGGCCTGATTCCAAAATTACCAAAATAATGTCATTGTAGCCGAATGCTTATCATGCTTGTATAGGTTTTTCAGACAGATGGACTTTTCAACGATTTGAGTAACGAAGCAGTCCGTTTGATTTAGTTAATTAATGTTTTCCAATTTAAACTTCATATACGTACATGTATGGAAAATCTATGTTTTTAAGTCCGATCATGATGCGTCTATCTTTCCTCTATTTCGCCCTAATGATGAAATTCGTGTTGCCTCACATGCCATTTGAGGACGTATCTCTTTATAATATACAGATCTCTAATCAAAACGAAGATTTATTATTGCTCATAAATGCACTATACATACCATCTTTAAACCGCATGGGTTTGACTGAGTTTCATTTTCTCAAGCATGACATCCAAGAAAGTGAGTGTATTTGTCCTTTACTGAACAATATGGGTTTTCAATTTTTTTTTTTTATTAAAGAATAGTTTTTCCTTATTAAGTTAATTATTGGTTATAAACAACAGTCTGTATTTAAATGAAAAGTGTGTACCGACATGCATGATCTGAATTTGTTCTGAAAATTACATTTATTTTTATTTGGGGGAATAAATCTGTATCTTTCAAAAATTGTTCAGTTAGTGAGTTGCCACATCTAGATCTATTAGACATCTTAATTTGAATGACAGCTTTTATAGCAGTACAGTGTGTTTCTATGTAGACGACCTACGATGACGATTTTGACGCTTTAAACATATAGTAAGAATAGAATATGTATATGATATATTTTTAATTATGAAACATATTTTACTACATCAGAACGATGCACACATACCATCTGAATTACTGAAGAAAAAGCACCTCTAAATTCAAAGTAGCTAAGGGAATTCTTAGGAAGCTTCTTCTAGTTGGGAATAATGGTACATACAGAGAAAACGGTTTTTATATCTATAGTATTCTCATCGTGTGTAAAAGGGGCAGTTAATTTATTATTTCTGTTGTGAGGACTAAATAAAGGAGAGTCTGGTTCCACTATGAGTGTCAAATTATGTATGTGTTGTTGTGAATTTGCTCAAGTGTGTATGAGAATGCGTGGATGACAGAGCGACAGAGAGAGAGAGAGAGAGAAACTAGGAACTATATTTTATGTTTTCTTTTCAAAATGTTAATGTTCCTTGGACGTCATCTCAGGCGTTAAAACATGTCTTTTGTTTTGTTTTGTTTTGTTTTTTGGTCGTCCGGGAAAATTAGCAAATTAGTTCTATCGGCTGGCTTCGTGAGCAAAATTTCTCGCGGGAAAAGAATTTTTTCTCCGCCTCTTCTTATGTAATGGGCTTTTGATATTACATAGGCAAATCTTGATCAGAAGGTGTTGACAGCAGAGCGAAAATTACTATATTTTCTTTCTCGCCTTCAGGCGACTGGCATACAAGGCTGACAGAATTTATGCCTGTTTGAAATTGAGTTGGATAATCGGATCAACTTGCTCCTTGAAGTAATTTTTATCTTTAAGGTTTTCTAAACCCAACGACTCTTAATTATGTTTCCGATCCGACGCAAGAGATGGATCAATAATATTACTTGAAGTTCCTTACGAGTTTTACTTTCTGTAGAGTAAATACAGAGTTGTTGTTGTTGTTGTTGTTGTTGTTGTTGTTGTTGTTGTTGTTGCTGCTGCTGTTGTTATTGTTGCTGTTGATAATGAGAATGCTGATGCAGCCATGTCTTTTATCTCAGATTAGAAAGTTATTGAAAAAAAAAGAGTAGCATGTACAAAAAAAAAAGAGCATGCACAGACCTTTCAAATCAATTCTGTGGAGTGCAAAATTTAACCTTGCATTTTTTTTTTTTTTTAATTGCACGTCTAATAGCGTATCTGACGCAATGGTAGAGATAAGTGTTTCGAAAACGATTGATAAAATTAGTAACACGTGAGCAAACAAGGAATATGTTGTTACATTTGCTTCGTGCCCTAAATTATTGTACCCTACACTATATTCAATTTCTACTAGGCCCTGGCCTAAATACAAACAAATATTCTGCATACACTTAAAATGTATGAGTGCTGAGTTTTCTTTTCATAAATGATTTTACTACAGTTGCTCTCCGGGTTTGGTACTAGCTCGATGTTTACCCTGTCATTGTATCCGTAACTAATGTCAAATCAAGTAATTTTGAGTTTCAAAGGAGGGAAGGCCTTGAAAGTTAAAAAGATAGCTATAGATCTGTGGAACGACTCGCACAAAAATGATAGGGTGAAAAAAAAACAAGTCTATGGCAATGTAATTGTTTTGAAAAAAAAAAAAAAACGATGATAAATAAGCATTTTGTTAGTGAGAATGAACAGTGAGTTAAAAGAAAACGTAGAAAAAAGATGCTTATAGTATAAGAGTGAGGCCCAGACAGTGTAAATAGTTTGGACTTGGATTTACTATAATTGCATAGCAATGGTCACTGAGTGCATAGTGAGGTGATGACATGAAGAATAACAATGTAAGGTACAAAAGTAACGATGACAACAGTGCCATTGCAAGAGTATACATAACAATGAAAACAGCAATGTCTATAGGGCCTACAAAAAATACTACTACTATTACTAATAATAATGAAATTACATTTTTAAAATATTTTTAGAACACGGCAGCAACAACTCCCCACACAGAGCAGTAACAATGACTATAACAAATGTCAGGCACAGACAAAACAATGGCACCATGAAGGTCAGGTATAGACGTGATAATAAGTTGTGATAGGAATTCAATTAGAATGCCATTCCCCAAAGAGAACAATAACAACTTTTTGCAGTATCAGTGAGACGTGTTCATAACAGATGATAGCCCAAGTGAAATTCTACTCTTTTTTTTTTTTTTTAAAGTGAACAATTCGCGTACACAATTCATAAATTAACGTATTAGGCCTACTATGTTTTTATATTATAATGTTATTTAACATTTATCTTGCCAGAGACGTAATCGTTGACAAAATGACAATCCAGAACAGCCTCAATCGTGAATAAATGAAGGTGGACATAATATAATCATACCTCAGAAATCATGGCTACAAAGATGCTACCGGCTTGTAACGAAATGACTTTCGGAGGCCACAATTGAAAAGCCCAAAAGAGACATGTTTTTCATGCTCTCAGACCACTTTGGCAAGCAAAGTATTAAAGATTTCCAAGACTATTATAGTACAACTTCAGATATAAGGACCAAGTTCTAATTCTGAGGCAAGAAATTATATGTGCAACCGTAAACAAGTTTATAAACATCATATCCCTCCAGGGTCTCTCCCGGGAATTCTCCAACAGGCTGAGCTCAGAACGTGAGAAAAATCTGTCCGCAGGCCAAAAACTTACAGATAGCTGTAATTAGCTTAATCATGGAAAAGCAAGCAGCGCGGCTATCTCTCAGCATTTTTTTTTTTTTTTTATAAAAGGCGTGTATATGCTTTTTTGTGCGTGTGCATAAACCTTCACGCCTATATCATAAAACTACAGATTTGCTTAACACCTCCCAAGAGATATTATAGAATGTCTACTTAAATCTGACAATCAAAATTTAGTATCTTTTCTTTTCTTTACTTTTTTCTGGTATTTGTTTTAGTTTGTTTATTTTATTTTATTTATTTATTTTTCACTTTATACTGTTACTGTTTTATGTAAGTTTATTTTTACCAAAAACATGACAATTAAGCGGAGTAGAATTTTTCATTGTTGTCTTATAATTTATTAGTATCATTGATACTATCATCATTATTATTACTTTATTATTATTATTATTATTTACCTACAGGAGTAAAACAAATAATCTATATATTAAGAGAATTTTAGACCAGTAGAGTAGAAAAATCCATCTGCGTACTCATTAAACCTAGAGCCATTAGCCGGTTTACATCGAGGAAACGTCAACAATAAAGGATATTTTGTTCTCAATATCTGGCGAGATAGCGAAAATAAAAAAATAAAAAAGAAACACACATAAAAAGGGCACTGGAAAGTGACAGTCCATTCGCTTAATGAGCACTTAATGAGGGAAATCCACGGGTTCTTTTCTGCCTTTAATATTTAGATCTAGTAAAGTTTATGGAAACAACTTACCAAGAAGAGCAGGGACATCCGTTTTTCCATTCGCACGATAACAAACTGAAACTACACAGAGCGTGTATCCCAAAAGAAAACACGTCCCTCAAAGCGCGAATAGGAAACTCTTATTCGCTCCCCTGAGCAAGGAACACCGCTGCTCGAAGTATGGAAATCCACGGAGGTCAGAATTCATTTCTTGCTGCAAGTCTCCCATAAACAGCCGATGTAAGGGGCTGCTTTCACTAATAGTGGAACGTACATGCATTGACAGTAACTATGAAATCTACAGCACGCATCTTTCCCATAAATTTCCGTGGCAAGAATGATGACATAATTATCCGGGAACAAATATGAGGCGGGAGAAATAAGCTTATAATACAAAGGGGAATGGGGTAAGGGCGGAACGAGGGGCCAAGACGAATTGGTAATTTTGAGGGGCTACTGAATAGTGTTTTGAACAGAACAGTGAATAAGAATTGTTCTATCGGAATTTTTTTTATTTTTATCATTATCATTAATGTTATCGTTATCATTGACATAGTCAGGTATAGCCTATATTACTATCACAAGTTTTAAGTATTATACAAATCTTCTTCTCTTTTTGTTTGTTTGTTTGTTTGTTTTATAATACATGTATTGCCATTATTATCACGAAAGATCTTTCCTTGTCATCTCACTGTTGTTGTCGTTATCTTGTCAATTTAGATTTTCATGGACATATGCAAACAGAGGAAACTAAGATTCATCAGTTCTAATGTTTCTTGAGGAAAAAAATATGAATTAAAGAGAGGATAGGACAAAACTTACTGACATGCAAGAACAGCACAGGTAATCGATATCTAGGTCACCGTATGTGAATATTTCCCTTGACAATAACACATGTACACATGTTTTGAAATAAAAAAAATTAAAAATTGATAACTGAAGACGAAAAAACGTAATGTAGTTTTTAAAGCGCATTTACTGTGCCCCAGTGCTACGTCCTGGGTTTGTTTACTAATTGAGAAAGCATTCCTTCAAACAGGGATTTTTTTTTTTAAAATGTTTTTTGCAAGTACCAGTTTCACAGCTGTAGCTGGAGTAGAATTTAACAAAATATGAAATAGTAATGTATTATAGATTATTTATACATATATATTTTTAAAATTTACATTTATTAACAATAGAATTGCTGTCTAATTGTCTTGTGGATTAAACAATGGAAGATCTTTGAGGGAAGAGCAATAATTGAATAAAATTGAAGTGATCAAGTGTTTCAGTATTCACATAACAAGTTTTTGCATCACAATTTGCTCTGTGTTTGTTACAAGACCACTAAGATTAAACACACACACAAACACACACACACACACAAAGAGAAAAACGGAATGGCAATCATCAATAGAGATATCATAAACAAATCTAAACGAAGATAATGCATATTAGAATTTCAATGGTCTAATAAATCAGTCATTGATGTGAGAAAGATTACAGAACAAATCAAAACAAATCAGGTATTTATATGTGTGTGTGTGTGTGTGTGTGTGTGTGTGTGTGTGTGTGTGTGTGTGTGTGTGTGTGTGTGTGTGTGTGTGTGTGTTAATAAAACAGTAGCATTTGAAGCCAAGAGAAAAACAAACAAACAACAAACAAGAGTATTTCTTTCATGTGCATATCTGTACGAAGTTTTTTTTTTTTTTTTAAACATGTAAATTAAAATTACTAACACTCCTGCAGGTCATTTGCAAGAGTCTTTGCGATTCTGATCATTCTGGGTCAAGCCAAGGTATAGGAAAAAAATAATTATTAATATCATAATAATAATAATCAAAGAAACAGCAACGCCACAAAAAGTGAACAAACGAGCTACCATAGTCTACAATATCAGAGAGCTGTAGCAGTAGGGGGCAGCCGTACCCCCACGGGGACTAATCGCCTGGCAGAAGCAGCAATTATTTCACACTTCGGGGTTGCTGCCAATCGGCCACTCGCATCAATAGCTCAGTAAAAGCCTCAGCGACAACAGCATCACCCTCCTCCTTTTGTCATCGTGCCCGCGACAACCGCTTGACCTGTATTGACAGTCTTCCATAACAATATCAATGATTCAGGACGCCTCTGTCCATTCAAACCCCGTGCATTCAGCACTGCTCTTTCTTTCTTCCTGCTGGCGCTTCGTTTCCCGGTATGTCTGGGTTAATGTCTGTCTCGTCTGCCTTCTTCCTTTATCCGTGCTTTCTGTGTGTCCATTTCTTTCTCTCTCCGCTTTTGTGTGCGTGTGTGTGTACCTGTATGTGTGTTTCTTTTAATCAAAACAACATCTATCTATCTATCTATCTATCTATCTATCTATCTATCTATCTATCTATCTATCTATCTATCTATCTAT
>JBCAUA010067567.1:0-11116 GCA_038406235.1 Peronia verruculata
GCTGGAAAAAAAAAAAAGCTTGGGGGGGGGGGGGGAGAAGAACCTCGATTAATCCGTCAATTCTGTCTTGACAAACCGCCTAGGGTACTTTTTCTCTTATGATAACACTATGGCCCTTTTCATCCTGTCGAATGTTTACCTTTAAAGAAAAGAAATGTTACCAAGTAACAAAGACCGGCAGTTCACAATAAACTATAGACTTTAACTAGTGGCAGTCATACACGGACTTTGTCAGTCAGTCTGCCTTAGACTAGAGCAAAGATGCTGAGAACAAAATTACCATCCCAGACCAACGTAACTTTGTCTTCTCTTGTACTCATTCATTAGCTTGTCAGACCAGACTTCGATCATTCTCCGACTTCACTCGCCTCGGCCAGGTCTGACCTCTTACTTTGCCAAGTTATTGAGTTCAGTGTTTAACACTACAAGCGTCCGTTGAAACTGCGGGAATGGTCGTTTCCTTGTGATAGTCATTCATGAAAAGAGGCATAAGGCAAAGGGAAGTAAAAGGGCTGGTCTAGACGATCTCCGATTAGGTTTTCAAAGGCTGAAATGGCAGTGTAACACTTCTACCATGTTAAAACATTGAGCAAAGTTTGTTTGTTTGTTTGTTTGTTTGTTTGTTTGTTTTAATAGATAGATATATATTATGAGTATAATGTGAACGAATTTTTTAGCAGACCGATCCCTTGATACGGCTGGAGTTAACCGCGCCCCCACGTCTACAAGATGCTAGAAGTACTTTCTCTCACACATCGAATCTTACGGTCAGAGAGACACGTGCCACAGTCTGACCCCTTTTCAAATGTACGTTTCCATATAAATGTCCGTGTAATTAAAATAGCTTGGTAAAATCGATCTCACTAGACAGAAAATTTGTGTAAGGCTCTTATATTGGATTGAGGGACTCGAATCTAAGGAGGGCCTAGGGGGTGAGACGTTTATTGGAGTTGGCCTGACTCTGGCAGTGGTCACGTGATAGCTGAAAACGCTGTATTTGTTGGACGTTGTCTGGCACGTGATGAGAGGTCCTCTTGTTTCTTTGCGTTTACAATATTATTGTAGAACTCGCTGCGCTGTGACCAGTTAAAACAGTATGGATCATTACCGCACAGCAAATTATGTTTGCAGCACGAATTATTAAGAGTGCAAAGTCGAAAGAAGCACCCGTAGGAAGTTGTATTGAGAACGTAACCGAAGAGGGCAAGAGGAAGGTTTTAGTAACTGTCTATGTGCATGTGCTTAATTGAAAAACCTCGATGCTTTGTATCATCGTTTACAACCCAGTTTCAACTACCGAGTGGCCCAGTCTAGCGCCATAAAATGGAGATTCAGATAGAACAAGTCCATCTTGGTGCGCCCTTTCCCGGACACCGGCGGTGGACTTTCGCTAACCTGCTTTAGGGAGTGGGTCAATCAGTAAGCTGAATTAGGTCAGCTGTAATCTGGACCGTTGAGAAATAAAATGAATGTCCACATGACTGACCCTGTCACCGTCCAGGCCTGGGGACAGCTAAAGGAGTCATCTGTTATTAATCACACGTGTTGTCACGAGAGAGAGAGAGAGAGAGAGTGAAAAAGATCAAGGGCGGAGGTTGAGCTAGAAAGATGAGAGGGAGAGAAGGGGGGGGGGGGAGAGAAAGAGAGAGAGAGAGAAGAGACAACAAGAGGGGTGGTGGAAGGGAAAACAGGAAGAGACACAAAGAGTAAAGGAAGATTTAAAAACTGTTAGAGGGCCGGTCGGGGGCGCGGTGAAAGAAAGAACATTTAACTGAAGGCACTTTGTATATTAGAAAAAAAAAATCCATTTTATTTATTACGTACTTATTTTTACTGGTCGTTTGTTTGTTTTTTGTTTTGCTGTGTTTTGAGAAACTTAATATTCATATTCACATTTCACGAGTCAGGACCTATGTGCTAGTCTGTCACTTGTAATGCTGGACTAAAGTAAAGAGATTGATTCGGAATATTTTTTTTATTTTTTTTTTTAAAGGAGAGGGAGGAGGAGGAAAGGTGGGGGGGGGACGGGATCGGACGAGCAATCCGGCAAACTGAGATTTGGGGATTGGTTGGTGGGTTAACGACACATCAGCACGATAACGGCTATAGTATTATGCCAAACACAGTAAGGTACGTTTACACCTCAAGAGAGGAAAGAAAGCGGGACAGAAGACAGGAGAAAGGAGAGAGAGAGAGAAGAGATGTCTCCCCTGAAATGTCGAGGATGGCAGTCCATGGGAGACACCCCATCGAAGGCGGGCTAACACCACCTGCAGGTGGGAGCAGAGAACCCACTTATAAACTCCGGGCCCTCACGGGGGGGGGGGGGGGATTTGGGGAGGAGGTCGTGGAGAGAAGGAATGTGATATGTTTTTTATGTCACGTTTTCACTGAGGCCATCGATAGTTGACGAAAAACATAATAATATGTTAATGTGATGATGTCCATCGATCAGCTGTGATTAAAAAAAAGAAAATCACGAAATGTCGCTTAAACTCAGAGTATTCATTCACACTTCAGTGGTAATCCGTGCAGGCTAACTTGACAGTAACTGATAAAATTTAAACGACGCCTGCTTGTTGTTGGTACTTGTATGTGTGTATTGTGTGTGTGTGTATATTTGTGTGTGTGTGTGTATGAGGGGAGAGGAAGGAGGGCGAGGGTGGGGAGGGGGGGGGGACGACTTCGTGACACCTGTATGTTTATCTACGTGTTCCTATATGTGGGGTAAAGTTTTGTGTTCCCTACCGTTTCAACAGAAATCGTGACTTACATTTCACCATTCTGATATAAATCGGGCTATTTATCTACATAGCACTGATAAACAAGCACTGGGAAGTATCACGCAGGTTGCAAGAGATCTTTGTACATTCAATAGCTAAAAGCGGCGTCATTTCAATGTGAAGAGCTGTCACTTAAAGAATAATAAGTTCAAATTGACATTTCCAAGCTCAATAAATTATGTTAAGAAAACTTAGATCGCATATATATAACTGTGTAGATTCAATAAAATGTATGCTCTTTTGAAGGTATACACAAATAGACATATACAGGTATTAATAGAAATAGTGAAAGTATTAAGCATCTGTTGCCAGAAGACGATATCATCTTTGTGTCAAAGTAGTCCAGTTCTAGGTATCCACATTGCCATGACAAAATTATTTATAGCAGTTCCATGAATAGTCCAAAATTGTGAAATCTAGCTTGAGAAATCAATATTACCTTTGTTGTAAAATACGGTCGGCTATTTGGTCTATTGTGGCACATATTTTGTTAGTATCATATTATTGTAATGTAAGAAAAAAAAAAGTGAAATAAAATGAAATATTTTTCAAAGTAGTAATAATAAATAAATGAAAATTAAAGATTTATGAAAAAAGACAACGAGAAGAAAGAAATAAAAATAAAAATAAAATAAAAAGCTGTTTTAAAATTATTTTTTTTTTTAAAAAATGGCCTTGCTAGAATCATCTCGGATACTTCACTGTTGATGGCTTGGTCTGAAGAAAGAATTTTCAGGTGCTTAGGGCTGGTGGACTCGGGATCAGAAGTCGCTGAGTTCAAATCCTAACGGGACGCGACATTGTATCATTGGGAAAGACAGTTTACACACATTTCCCGATGCGACCCAGATTAAAATGGGCTGTAGATAGGGAATGTATTCATTGGATAAGGATTTGAGGGCATTAATCAGGCAGCTGCTTTTTCAGTAGGTGTCTCTATTGGGTTTGTCGGAGGTAAAAATAGGGCGTGAAGGGTAAAGACCTGTATCACACGGGAGTAAACCGCTCGCTAAATGCACTTCCCACTATGGCCATAAAAAAAATTATACATGTACATGTATCTATTTCTAACTTTCGGTTTACGAGAGGTGGACCTGTAGTTTAGACCAAAAGCTGCTTCTAATAGGAAACCTAGCATTTTAACCTGCGAGTATACCTTGGATTTGACAGTGTGATAGATCATTATTTTGAGCCAGAGGCTGTCGGTTTCGCTCGGTTCTGGCGCACCATGTTCAGTGGCCTGGATTCTACGCCTGAGTGAAATCCATGTACAGTATATAATATTACTGAAGACCCATTCAGGAAGCACTTACCACCCGTTCAAAAGGGTCCCCAAACTGGCGACAAGATAACGCCCTGGGTTTATTTGTTGGGCCTCACGCAAAGAAATTTCTGCTCTGTAATTGTCAGCGATTTGCGTCATTGGAACCGAAATCACGTGGTGGCATCAGGCCATTTTCCAAGGCCTGTCTTTACGTTACTGGATTTTCCCGGTCGGAAATAAACTTACAGTACACACCAACTGTAACTGAGGCGTGTTAGAAATACGGAAGATTTAGTAACAGCGATGTAGTCAGTGCATACTGTAGACCTAATATCATAAAGTGTGTTTAAAGGGTTTAGAAGAAGATATGAAAAGAAGGAGGAAAGCAGACGGGGCCCGGCGGTGGGGTGGGGGGGGGGGGGTCAAGGAATTCCCCACGGATAGGTGAGGCACAAATTATATTGTTTCTCCTAGGTTAGATCTTCGGAATTTTTTGTTTCCCGCCGTCAGTACAGAAAGTCCAAGGGTTATTATTGTTTCTTACTGTTTTTATTGTTATTTTCTGGCTTGAACAAAAGTGGTGTCATTTACCAAGAAAACACTGTCAAGTTGTTTGATTAGCTATGATTTGGAGGCAGCTATAGACTTGGGTGGGGGGGGGGGGGGAGCTACTTAGATCTGTTTGAATACCCAGTAGTGATGAAACTCACAGACTAACAACTACCTCAGAGATTTCGGGTGTACTTTTTAAGTAGGAAAATTTACCGCACCTTCTGGGCGGTAATAGGAAACTTTTTCACTAACAAGTCTTTGGATCTGCTAATGTGTGCACGGATCGTAAATTTTATAGAGATCTTTATCAGATCATTTTTAGGGCCAACCCAGAGTATGTGTAACTGAAAGAGATATGTTAAGTGGGTGGCATGTTCCCTTGTGAAGTGATATACTATGTTATACTATATACGTTATCAAAACTTTAGACCTCCTTCACTCTCTCCCTGTCTCTCTTTCTTTCTCCCCCTCCCTCTCTCTGTCTCTGTCTCTCTCTCTCTCTCTCTCTCTCTCTCTCTTTCTCATCTTTCCCTCTTTCTTGCCTCTTTGTTTCTGTCTGTCAGTTCACTGCCTGCGTTTGATATTCCCTCTCTGTGTGTCGGTCACCCTCTCTCTGTTTCTCTGTTTGTCTGTCTGGCTGCATTTTTCTCTCTCTTTCTTTCTCTCTCTCTTCCTCTCTCTCTCTCTCTCACACATACACATACACACACACACACACACACACACACAGAGCAAAATGACATATTATATCCAGATCAGTTATGCAAAGAGGGCCCCACCCACTCGGGAAGCCATGAGGTACACAGAATACTCCTGATAAATGGCAGATACACTGAAGAGAAACAGTTTTCGCCCCCTTGGCCGTGTAAAAGGAACCCCCCCCCCCCCCATCCCTCTCCACATTTAAACGACATGGTTGAATTTGAACAGAAACCGTGAAGTTCAGGAAAAAAAAAAAGAATTAAAAGATGATTTGGCAGTATTTCCATTTCTGTGCCACATAGATCTATAGGCTTTTGTTAGAGGTTGACGTCAGAGATCTGGCTCTTGTGCGATTCTGCGGTTCCATTTCGTCACTGCAGTCTTGTCCAGATTAAAAAGTAACACGACAGTCTTTCTCTCCATGTCTCTGGACGTTAAACTTTTCGTTCATTTTCTTTTTTAAAGTAATTCACTCCGAATTTCAAGAAATTCAGGGTCAGGTAAACAGTCGCCTCATTTTATTCATGCTTTCGTTCTTTCATTCATTCATTCGTTCATTCATTCATTCAGTCACTCATTTATTCTTTCATTTATTTAATTATTCATTCATTATTAATCTAGGCAGCCTTTCAGGTTCAAGTGTCGGTTGATTCATTTTAAGCAAGTCACAGATTTTTTGTCAGCTCTTAACTCATTTATTTTACTGGGCAGAAATGTCGCAAGGATGAGAGAGAAGCCAGAAAATTTCTCGATAAAGCCCATACCTCACTTTGGGTGTGCGTGTGTGCTTGTTTGTTTGTTTGTTTTCCTCACTCTCCTCCTTTTTTATCTTCTCTATTACTGCACACCCTACTTATGTCATACATTACTTTTTTTGTGTCTCCTTTGTGTATTTCCTCATTCCTTATCTGTATTTGTATCTATTCGTCTACTCAGTCCTTCTCTCTGTCTCTCGCTCACGTTCTCATATCTCCTCTTTTTGTTCTGTTCCCATTCCATCCTCTCTCTCTCTCTCTCTATCTATCTATCTATCTATCTCCCAGCTCTATTGACGTCAATGGCACACTTTATGAATCTCTATGGAAAGAACTCTTCGTTCTGACCTGAACTGAACTGTTATTCTGCCGCGGACATCGATAGCTTTATTGTCACCATGACAACCACATAGTACAATAGCTCTATACTACGCACTTTAAACACTGGCTTATACTGAGTTATACGGTAGTTTGTTGTGCGTTTTTCGTGTTTTGTATCTTCAGACTCAGAAAAAAAAGGACACTACATAGATAGATAATAATAGTAAACAAAGCAGTAAATATTGTATCTAGAGGGAGCATGGAGGGTGCGCAGGTTTAGTTAATTAATTGGCTGTGGGAGAGAGAGAGAGAGAGAAAAGAAAAAAAGAGAGAAAATGCTTACAGATCTTTGTGCCAGTACATTATAATGACACCACCTCAACCTCCACCCCACCCCCATCCCTTTTTTTTTTTTTTTCCTGTCCTTTTCATCCCCGTCCTTCAGCATTGAGAAATACGACAGTGATAACGGTAAACAAGAACAACTGTCGCCAAGCAGCTGCCATAGGAAACCCCGCCCCACCCTCCACCCATATTATCTGAAAAAAAAAAAAAAACAACTCTGCGTGAACCTTGCAGTTTCCTGTACTTTTCACTTGTGTGTGTGGTTTTTTTTTCATCCACAGTTATTATATCCGGGATCATCAGGTTCGAATATAATCGTCATATCCACCACATTCTGACCGAGTATTGTTTGTCCTTTATTTCTGGGCCTCTGCTTGGACAAGAAAAAAACAAAACAACAGCAACAAACGAAATAAATTAAATTATAAATAACGGCAGTTTTGGGAAACAAAGAACCGTCGAGATAACCTCCATCACAAAGTTGAAAGACGTATATAGAACGTAAGATAGTTTTGTGTTTTCTTGACTTGTCCGAAGAACCAATTTAAGTTCGAAAATTTGGTTCTGTATAAATGTTTATGTCCTGTTTTTGCTTGTGATTATTATCATATGTGTAAAAACATGCGGTAAGTAACGGAATCATAGAGATTCTTTATGTCAAAGTAATAATGATAATAGATAGTGATAAAATAATGCAGGTTGGGAAGTTAATATTGATGACACTGATATTCATATGCCCTTATACTTTATTTACGTTAATGTTCAGCACGTTTTTGTTGCTTTTCTACGAAGACCGAAATAGACTCGAAAATTTGGTGCTGTTGATATTTTCCTCAATGTCAGCTTATTCACTCTTCAGATTTTTTTTTTTAATTTATTTTATTTTTTAATGTATTGAGTTAGTCTGTTGGCTTGTGGTTAAATCAGTCGAGTGGATCTATCCTAGAAAACTGCGCGTCTCCCTCTTACACTTCCCATATACAATAAAATATGAAAGAAAAGAAATGATAAGATACAGTTTATTTGCCCCCCACAGGGAAAGCCCCTTTACAATTGATGGAACATTGTGTACATGCAAGACATTGGCATGCATTTAGTCAAAAAATGTCACGAATAACATCAAAACAAGGCAGATTCAAGAGACATTCTCGCAATCTGATAAACGTATCGCTGATGGCAGAAAATACTTGATCGTATTTTGTTTAGTCGACCACACCTTTCGATGTGATCAAGACAACCGATGGCACTGAACTTTTCATTGATACTCATCTTGCATTATTTATTTGTAATTAATGGGGTTTACAATGATGTCGAGCTAATGGCACCAGGCATATCCCTCACTTCCCCCTCCCCCTCCCTTTTTCTCCTCCTTTCTTTCTGATTCTCCCCCCACACATTGACTTACCTGCCCTCCCACCGACTCTCAGTCGAGCTGCCAGTGACTATCACGTTATTAACCTACCGCCTACGGTGACCGCGTTTCTGCGTATACACCATAGATGTTCGATGTCCATCCCGGCTAAAACCACGACAATGTCAATTGGCAAATATACAGCTGTTCAGTCAGATTTATGGGGTGCACTGCATTCGCTCGTAAAAGAAAAGAACAACGCAGAATGCAATGATGACACGTCAGGCAACCAGCCTTTACAACCAGCTAACCTAATTTACAACAGCCCATCTTGACTAGCAGATCTTCCATCAGCTGAGCCTGCTTTACATACCACTAGCTGACCAAAGTCAAATGCCATCTGACTTACAACAAATCAACAAAGGTTACAACAACCTTATCTAAGTGGCAAAGTTACATCAACCAACTGCCTTGTAATTCAGTTAACAAAGCTTACAGACGTTTCATTTGACCTGTAGCAGGCTAAGAAAGATTACAGTCGACTCTGAATTACAACCATTTAACAGTCCTTACAACACTCAAACTTGACTTACGGCTAGCCAGAAAAGCTTTTTACATTATCCTAGCCTAATGTACGCCCAGTTAATAAAGCATGCTTACATGGCTTACAATTAATAAAGTGGTAAATCTGAAAATAGTTTAGCCTGACTTACAACCAGTCAAAATATTATCACGCTTAAGCCACCTTACATTCAGTAAGCAAGCCTACAACTATTCACAACTAAACTAACAGCTGGCCAGGCTTACGTTTACAAACAAACAAGGCTATAACTACCGAAGATTTAATGCTTGTGAAGCACACCGACAAAAACAGCCTCTGATGAAATTGAGCGTTTTTACCTGGCTGTCCTCCCACTAGGTGGAGAATGAGTTTATGGTGTTTATAAGCTTTTCAACCTCCTGTAGCGGTGGTTAAGAGAATGAGTTTTCTAGACCAGTCCTGAACTTGAAGGATGAAGGAGGGATATATACAACATGGCGGGGTGTTTACACCTAACATCAAGGGCAATTCTAACATGCCGCCTGCTTACTGTCTCTCACGCTTCCTGTTCTATTTGTTTGTTCCGCAGTGTGGCGGTTACCCCAAAATAAACAGAAGAGTTGGTGGCCACGTCCATTCTGCCCCCAACAAAAACACCATAACAAGACTTACCAATAACCGGGAGGCGCATTCTCTTATCATCGTTCTTTGTTTTGTGTTGACAGATTTAGTTTGTAGTCTCACTTTGGTTTTTTTTTTTTGTTGTTGTTGTTGTTGTTGTTGTTGTTGTTTATTGCTTTTTTTTTTTTTTTTGCTTTTTTATTGTTTCTTTCTCCCTTGTAATGTGTGTTGGTTTTGTTGATTGTTTACTTAAGTTTGTTTTCAGTATCACCTACTACCTCTCTCTCTCTCACGCACACACCATTCAAAAATGTTTGCCTCTAGCAATCTTCCCATTTGCTTGCCATTGGAAGACAGCTTTCTAATCTCACTCTTCTTTCTATGTGTTTGTGATTTTTTGTTGTTGGTGATTGTTTGTTTGTTTTGGCTTTGTCATCTCTCCCTCTCTAACGCTTTCTCTCTCTTCTTCTCTTTTTCTCTCTCGCCCAGCATGATCTTTCTCTCTCTCTCTCTCTCTCTCTCTCTCTCTCTCTCTCTCCCTCTCTCTACTGGCTTGTGGTGAAATCAGTCGAGTGGATCTGTCCTTGTGAACTCTGCGACTCTCTCTCTCTTTCTCTCTGCATGCACATATAACTGTCTTTTCCGGTTCCTCATTCACTCATTCATTCATTCGCCCAGCCATTCTCCTCTCCACCCATTAATTCACTCACTCATTCACTCCTGCCGTGAAATCTAACTATGCCAGGATTCCTTCACTTGTCACCATTCCACACTCAGACATACAAACACAAAAACGACCCCACCTTCTACTGCAGTAGAAAAGCGGCGACTGCATAGGCGCGGGACCTCAAACACTCCTCTGCCCGCATTAACTGTTTACGCTTTGAGCACAATCCCATGGCGTGCCTCTCAGAGCTATTCATTTTTGATGATAATGATAAAATCCGTATGATCGTTTAGTTCCGCTTTGCCCCGCGCATACTAATCATTTACAACTGGCAAAGCAAACAACTCATTTAGCAAGATGAACGACAGGCTGCTCATTGTTATTGTTAAAACTGTATCAACTTTTTCTGTGACAAGAGCAAGGCATTGTTCATCCTCGATCGTTTCATTTTTGTGTTTGGACGTGATAATGATAAAGAGATAAACGATAAAAACAATAATCGCCAACATCAGTATTGTTGTCCGTCACCTTCTTTTCAAAACAATATTATAGTCCTTTTTCCATGCCCTTTCTAAGACATTTATATGGCAAACTTAGAAAACAGGTTTTAGGAAAAAGAACAACAAAAATACTAAAGCAACCACAACAACAAACAAACAAACAACAACCAAAAAAAAAAAAACACACACACACACACACACAAGAAAAAAAAGAAAAAAAAAAAGAAAAAGGGAGATTAAAGAAGAAGGAACGGGCATAGAACTGATGGGAAAGAAAAAAAAAATCTCTTAACATTTGAAACCAGGATGTCTGTCAAATTTATTCTTGTTTATATTTGGGTAGATTATCATCTTTTTGCTCTGAATTCTGACTCTAGTAATATGACTGTATGCAGATACTGCAACAGACACAAGAGCTCAGCAGTGAATGGTTGAGGTTGTTACGGTTAGGTATTTTTCTGCGTCGTTTGAAATGTGACTAACAGCCTCGCCCTGCGTTTTATGAATGAAATGTGCGCCCCAAACTCTCTCTTTTAGTGATATTATGTTGCATGAATGAATTCTGCAATGTTTTGCCGCAGGATGTCCACGCATGTATACACGGACACACACACACACACACATAAACACAAGCACAATCTATCTATCTATCTATCTATCTATCTATCTATCTATCTATATATCTATCTATCTATCTATCTATCTATCTATCTA
>JBCAUA010067589.1:0-11115 GCA_038406235.1 Peronia verruculata
AATTTGCTCTTCGAAAGTTGAAGAGTGTAGCTCTGCCAAATAGGCCTACAACTACAACCATGCCTAGGCCTAGATCTGTCTATCACGAATGTCGGTATTGTGAAGCGAAATGATGCTTAAAAAAATAGAGAGAGATCTATATATTTTCTTAAATTTTATTTTATTATTATTTTCTCTTATTTTGGTAGAATTCGCGTAAAAGTTGCGAAAATTGATAAAAGTTCCAAAAAGTTGCAAAAAATTGGAAAAATTGCGCAGTGCACGAATTCGTACAAAAGTTGCAAAAACGAATTTCTGGGGGGCCAGATAATTATTGACAGATCAAAAACAGTGCCGCTTTAGGGTGGGTAGTTTTGCATATAAACAAAAGACAGAAATAGGAACCAATTTTCTAGTGAGATTATTGTACATCCCTGACACCACATCATATGTGCATAATGAAGAAATCAAACAAAAATACCACCTTATTCCAAAGATTAGAAGAGAAATAAATTCATAAAGGAAATCAAAACATCCTACTTGTTTATTTCTTTCCTTGGGTGAAAGCCCTTCCTGTGCATGACAGGGTTTGTTAAAAAGATTGATACATTAAATGTTTATAGATAATACAGACACATTTTGATAATATGGTATCTTCATACCAACAAAGCTGGCCTGAAGATCACATAGCAGAAGTCACAATAACATGCAGAAATACCAAATGTAAGACAATGAGGGACAGACGAGATTAAAATCACACATTCTATCATCGAAGTGCTAGTCTAAATGACACAAATGGCATATCGTAAGTGATTACACGATTATGAAATGAACGAGGTGGCACAAAATCTTTCGACACTATTTCTAGCTATACATAGGGGATGAACTACTCACCTCATTATAAAAGAAATGGATAGTGTGCTTGTTCAGCTTCAGGGATAAAGTCTTCAGGAATGAGATATAGTATGCCATCACCTACCAAACAGAAAAATTATTTATTAAGAAATAGCAGATCAGTGTTTGCAAGCAACGTAATTCTTTCCATGCCAAGGGAGTTTCCACGTTTGTGCCAAGCCATATGTGAATGCACGCATGAAATGTATATGACAGCAGAAAAATCATCATAACTTTGGTTCTATGCATAAGATTACATGTATCATGCATGGAAATGTAGGGAAATGAATGGAGAATAAGATTAGGATACAGAAAAGGCAGTAGAGGTATTTAGAAAAGAAAAATGTGGCACAGAACTTGTTTGATCTGAGTCTACTTCATAAGCCTTGTCAGTTCTATCATCATCTAGATTATTGACATCAGATCCTTCTTCATCATCACTAACACCGTGAAAAACAAGCTCCTGTGCTTGATCTTCTGACATAATTCGCCGAGATGAGGGTCTAGAACCCCAAGAAGGCCTGGAGTGGGCGTATCCATCCCTAGTTTACATTAGCAACGACCGGTAATTTGTTTTTGCACCGATTTTTATCGTTATTGAACAATTTTGCAACTCAAAGCATACCCCAAAAGATTGAGAAACGAAGCATACAGGAGTTATCGTTCCGAAAGTAAATGATAAAGTGTCTACCTCTACGTAAACGTCCCACAAACTCAGTAGCACTATAGCGACGATAGATCATTTGTTGGCACAATGGCGGCCCGCAATATCAACGATATATCGTTCTTTGGCATGGAAAGAGTTAAAGAAAATGAATCCCACCATTATGCCACCTGTTACGCATTTCATGTTTTGGTATTTCTCTGTGTTTGCTTTAAATACCATAATCACTCTGTCATCACTGTCCCTGGTGCCTTTCAGTGTTTACTTAGTTTAATCCAGTTCTATTTTTTTTTTTTTCTAGTATGCCATGTGGTATTTGCTAACAACACAGACAAAAGGGAATTTCTTCCATTGTTCTTTCAGTTTTTATATAAGCCAATACTTAACTATGGTATATTATCCTTTCATAAATTTAAAAAAAAAAAAAGAGAGAGAGAGAGAGAAAATGACTAAAAACTACCATTCCAGTAAAATTCTCCAGCTAAAAAAAAAACAACAACACACAGCAAAGTTAAGATGTAATTTTGTAATACGGTGGTCTCCGCCTAAGAACCCCGTCATCGGGAGACAAAAAAAAGCGGGCTCTTAGGCGGACGGGTTCTTAGGCGAACTGAAAAGTTACGTAACCCATGTGACTACAGATTGTCTTCATTATCATGATTAGTTGATCGTTACCATTAGTTAAAGATTTATATATGCAAATAGGTACAGCCTTCTTCCCTGTGTTTGTTATAATTAGATGTAAGAATTCCTGATCTTTTTAGCGTATAGTTACATCAATATTACTCAGCGCTTAAACGCTATGTGATTTTCACATAACGGTATCCATGTTGAAAACATCATATTGCTATGCCACCCCGTGGATAATCGCACGAGTGACTCAAGTGTTTACAGACCAATCGAAGGAGCAAAACAGCTGACCAGTCAGGAGGCTAAACTTACACCTCGTTATCCACAAATCCAATCATATGTGCCGTCCCACGTGTTGTCAAAACAAAGAAATGGTTACGGGCTAGTCAACAACGTGGCCTGATTATGCAGTCATACATCAACCATCACTTCCACTCCTTTGTCTACCTGTTCCCTCCACCTCCACCCCCTTTTTACTGCACATCTAGGGCTGTGCGTTTCTCTCAAGTGGACAGTATGATGTGGAATTACCTCATAAGTACTCATGTATCTTGGTCCGACACCGGGCTCTTAGACGGATTTTTTTTATTTGGGAGCGCCCAGATGGGGTTCTTAAAGGGGTAAATTATAGAGGAAAAATTCCGTTTCGCAGCAGAGGCGGGTTCTTAGGCGGACCGGGCTCTTAAGCGGAGGGTTCTTAGGCAGAGACCACTGTATTGCATTCAACCCATACCTCTTCATCAGAGAAATCAAACTTGTGAACAATGATAGAATTGATGTGATTATTTGACAGCAAATAATCTGAGGAATGAGACCAAAAAATATACATGTATATTACTTTGACAACAAAATTGCATTTGGTCCTACTGACTTGAAAATGAAGCAATCAAGTAAACATTAACTTAAAAATATGCAGGTCCTTTCAGTTTCCAGTTTAACTGTGAAACTAGTTGATTATCTTTCTATAAGTTGATGATAAAAAATGTTACAAGACATCAACAGTATTCATATTTCTAATATTGTTTACCCTCCTCTTACATATGATACATGGTATTTTTTTTTTTTTTTTTTATCTGTTGAAATTACCAGGCTTACTTCCACACTTTGAAACATGTCGAGAGAAACAAATTATAAGAGAAACTGATGTTGACACAACATGTATATAATATTAATAATAATAAATGAGCATTTAATAGCACTGATCTCCACATAGTACAGGCTTTAAGTGCTCTACAATCTATTATTACTCCGACAGACTCAAGAGGACACACATAAACTTCAGCTTGTTGGGAAGCATACAAGGCAGCTACCTATTTGGGCGATCAAATCCTTATAAATCTAACAAAATACTTACACAAAGATGTTTCATTGCTAATATTCTCAAACAATATATTTAGTGTCTGAAGGAGTTGTACACATATATAGCGTCCAGATTTTTGCTGAAGATATCGCAAGAAGAATGACAGCATATTCTTCTCCAAGAAAAAACTGTGGATTGACCAAATGGACATATAAGAGATTTGCTTGAAAAATAACAGCAAACACATGTAATAGAAAGATCTTATGTTGGAAGGAAAAAGTTATAAATAATAAAAAAAAAATGTTATTAAAACACATGTAACATTGCAGAACAATCTTTATGTAGAAAGGAAAAAGTTATATTTTCATGTAATGCTGGTAAACTCAAGATAAAACAAATGGGAAAATATTTTTCTAATTTTCAGCACTTCAACTTAAGTACATCAGTTTTATTTCACACTGTTGCATTGCATTCACTCATATTGTGTATTTAATTTGTGTTGCTACTACTTTCATATTTTTAATATTGATATGAATGTTCCGATGTCATTAAGCAATACAATTTAGATGCAAACAATAAGAACTGACTTCAGGTATATAATTTTAATTTAAAATTTCGATACAAAGTATAATCCTGTAAAGAAAAATATTTTCGTATTTTACTATGAGAAATGCCTCACTACATACCTAGGCATATGCATTACATGAAAGGAAATTCTTGCTATCTGAGACAAGAGAAAAAGAGGAAATGACGATTCACATTATGAAGAAATAATATGGAAACAGTAGCTAACAGTCTAACTAATAAATCAAATGACTGTTGAAGGAAGGAAGAAAGTATTATAAAAAGGAAATGAAAACAATGATCAACATACTCAAATACACTACTGTCATTCTGATCTCCCCAGATAAGAATTTCTGAGATAGAGCGGAGTGTCTCCACTAGAAGTCCTCTATTCTGCTCCGTGACAGTCTGATTCTTGCACAGCAAATTGTACAAAAATCTGTTGAAAGAGACAGAATTGCAAATTAGAGCAACACACACAATATGCATAGATGCAAACAAATGCACACATAGAATTGTGCAACACAAATCTAGGGGGGGGGGGGGCAAAAACATAATTTAGAACATGAGATGATGGTAAATGATAATGTTGGAGCGCAATTCTCCCATTGCTAACCATTTTATACTGTAAATTTTTCACATAGTAATACTGAATATTGTCATGTCCAGTGGCTAATTAAGTATTCTGGATTATTATAGCCCGATTAATGCTAGTGTGCGGTGTTCTCACTTAACTCTTTCCATGCCAGGGGGGGTTTCCACGTTTGTGCCAGGCCATATTTGAATGCACGCATGAAAAGTATATATATGACCACAGAAAAATCATCATAACTTTGGTTCTATGCATAGGAATTACATGTATTATGCATGCAAATGTAGGGAAAAGAATGGAGAATAGGATTAGGATACAGAAAAGGCAGTAGTGGTATTTAGAAAAGAAAAATGAGGCACAGAACTTGTTTGATCTGAGTCTACTTCATAACCTTGTCAGCTCTATCATCATCTAGACTGTCGATATCAGATCCTTCTTCATCATCACTAACACCATGAAAAACAAATTCCCGTGCTTGATCTTCTGACAAAATTCGCCGGGATGAGGGTCTAAAACCCCGAAAAGTTTGTTTTTGCACCAATTTTTATTGTTATCAAACTATTTCGCAACTCAAAACACACGCCAAAAGACTGAGAAACGAAGTACACAGGTCTTATCGTTCCGAAAGTAACCAATAAAGTGTCTATCTCTACGTAAATGTCGCACAAACTCAGTAACGCTATATCAACCATATATCGTTTGTTGGCACAATGGCGGCCCGCAATATCAACGATATATTGTTCTTTGGCATGGAAAGAGTTAAGGTCCAACATAGATCTGTGCGACACCGCGGGTGGAAATGCCACTGTTTACAATCCACAAAAGAGAATCTTGTCAGTTCAGTGCTGACAACACGAAATTTGCGGCCAACATCGGACCAAGTTATTTTGCATCCTTAAATACTGAAATTTCATTTACATATCAAACAAATCAAAGTATTTTCATTTTGTTTTACATCTGACCGTACAAATTAACGGTAACAAATGATGGCAAAAGCCAGAATTATGCATATTACTCTTCCATTTATAGAAGCACTTTCTCAGCAAAGGAAATGCTTCGTGTAATGTTTTTGCCACTTGGTACAATATATGATATGAGGCTATAGATCACACAGGTTTATATTTTCCCTTGAAACTGCTCCCACAGCCAGAGGAATAATACACAAAGTTAAACAAATAAAGACATCAACACAAGATTCATGAATTTACTATCTCCTCATGGGAAAGTTCCACATCACAAAGCATGAAAGTAGGCGATCCCCTTAAAGTCAGATCAATTTGCTTCATTCCCCTTCACAGACCGGTTTTTCTCCTTTCCCCTTCGTCTTTGTTTTTATTCATGTTCCAAAGACAAACACTAGGCCTATCAGATAGCTGGAAAGATATTTTTTTCAGCTTTGATAGGCCAGACATAGCTGTTCTAACTGAATTACTTTGCAAAGATAGCGTGCCGTATAGATCCTTTTCTAATGTGAAGGTAAAATTCCACACAAAAGCCAATGCTGCTGCGGCAGGAGTTTCCTTGGCATTGCTACAATAAGTTCAGCCTACTCTTTGAGTCTGAGGTTGGAGCCAGTGATGATCAGATGAGTCTCACCTGGTCCTGGACTAGATTCTGACTTAGTTAATAGTAGAGTAACTTTCTGGCATCTCAGACCTTATTACCGTAGGAAGCTTTCTCCATATTTTTGTTGGATTGTGTTGATATGAACATTTTTCTCGATCTAGATCTAAGATATCTAGATCTACACTCCTGCTGATATTTATTGGAGTGGATTCATTCATATCATCAGGAACTTACTTCAGATGTTCCAGTGAGTGGGGATTTTTGGGTTTCCATAATGTTCCAGAAAGCCAGCTTTTCGGTTTAGAAAACATTCTGGGCGAGTTGGATGGCATCTACAGTAGACAGGATAGAAAACTAAAGGCTGAGAGTTCTGATTCGCCACGACAACACAAGTTAATTTTTCTACGCAATCAAAGAATAACCTATCACAATAAACGCCATCTTGAATTCTTGAACCGGAAGCAGTGGTGCCTCTTCGCCGCCCTCCCCCCTCCCCTACTTTTAATCATTAGTCATTTTAAAACCAAAATAAACATTAAATGTTCGGGAAGGGCAAACCTTTCAAAGACGAGAGTCAGAATGTTCAATGCATTTTTTTATAACAAAGGTTTATTTCAAAGGGTGATAGAGTCTAGATTATGAATTTGAAAAAGACCATGCTGAATATTATACCTAACAACCAAAATCAATGAGCCATTTGAAAGATCAGTGACAGAAAATTCACAAAAATTTGAAATTTGATGATTTTTATTAAAACAACAACAGCAACAAAAATCTCATTGTGATATGTTTTAATTTTTTTTTTTTTTTTTTGCTTCTAGCGTTTCAACACAAAAAGGAGACAAATTGGGTTTTTCCCTTCTTTGAAATGCTTGTATTATACTTCTTGTACTTGGCACAGGAAAGTAACTTAGATGGCTGAAACAAAAATGGCTCATTGCCCCAATAAATTGGGCTTAATTTTGGGAGAGATGTTATTGACAGAGAGGCAGAGGATACTTAGCACCAAGTAGCACAAAAATCGTCAAAATATAACATTAATTAATGAAACAGTGATGTGCTTAGTGGATAGGCAAAACATCGTCTCTGAGTGAATGGGTTAGAATATTAGACAAGGGTTAAGACAATTTGATAGGGCCACTTGCAATTCACATCTTATTGGGACTCATATTTTGCCTTATGTAAAATGATCCTGTTTTCCTCTTCCAGTTCACACTCCAGGAGATAAATTACAATATTTAGACCAGTGGGACAAACTCCACAAACTTTACATCACTTCATATTTCTCAGCCTATCTCTTGCAAGGATGCTAAATAGCTCAAAACACTAGATCCTTAGACGACAGCATTTTCTTTCTAATATCCAGCAAACATTAACTCGGTTTAACATAAGAAGAACATCATGCTTAGTTTCAAATCTCAGTGCGAGAATTTTACGATTTAATAAAGTCTTGGAGGGAAAAAAATGAATAAAAAGCATGCACATAAGCACACACATGCAATAACACGCTCACATACATAAACATATGCACACACACATTCAATTTTATCTAAGATTGTTCATGAGGAGATGCATAAAGTTCGGAAGGGGGGAGGGGGGGGGGATAAAAAAAAAGACGGAATGAGAGGTAGGAAGCACGCAAGGAAGTAGGAAAAGAGAAGAGGAAAGATTGTTAAATTTAAATTTGTACTGAATTAGGCCTTAAGACTTTGAGGTTCAAGATAACAATGAATACATGTACGTTGTGTTCTCTGTGCGCTTTTCAGCCACCGACTGACGGCTGTCTCACCAGTGGATATTCCTTGACCAGGTATAATTTTCAATACACATAATTATATCATGTATATGTTTGGCAGTTGAAATGTATCATGAAAACATGAACTTGCAGTCCAACCTAACCTATGACCCGTGAGGTCAATGTTCAACAACAGTACAGTCTGCAAGATCTCAGATCTGCATTGAGTGTGAATATCAGTCTCTTTTCTATTGTTGTGCCAGACTTTCATAAAACAATGGCAGGACAGACTGGTGAACCAACAGAGAATTGTATGACCAGTTATAACTATTCATTTCGGAGAAATATAGTTGAGTAAGGAATTTGACATACCTGTAGATAAATTTACCTTGTTAAGTCGTTATCCAGTGATAATACCGTGGGCTATTATCGGCCTTGAAAAATATCTCTGGACTTTAGAAAGCAAAATATGTTACAGTTTTTCACACATGGTTTACCCAGACATTGCCAAAGCGGCCATGTATCCGTTTAAAAGTTAGCCGCAGATGAATTAAACATTATTTTAATTTAAAGTTATGATAATTAGAATCTATCTAAACTTTAGTCTTTACATCATTTTCCCCAGCACGTGAGCTGGATTGATATCTTTGTTTACTTCTTTCAAATGTTGTCTCACACACAGTTAGCTATTGGCTGATAAACTACAATAATGAATAAGCAAATTTACCATTACTCACAGTCGTTATAGCGGATGAAAAAAAATTATTTCAAGTGTTGAAAAAGTTACACATCACTTAACCATTTCACTGCTAATAATAGTACCATATACATCCAAGGAAGAGCAGCTCATGTGCGAGAAGATGTACCTCATATGTCCACCACTCAAACAATCAGCTACTCACCAACCTATCTTCCTTTGCCCTTTGATCCATTGTTCCACCCTTCACATCCTCCTGCAGAATCTCTTTGATACCCATGGCACGCTGATGATATGCAATGGCCTGTTTATGAGAGCCCAAATTCAGGCACAATAAATCTCTTTGTTCATGTCACAATGTTGAAGAAGAAACCTTGAATGACAGTCAATGCTTCAAATTGTTTGTGTGAAAGTACAGGATGGTGCCAGTTGGCTCACTCATAGAAAGCATGACTGGGTATGGGTGGGGGTTAGTAGTGGTCAAGAGTGACTGTATCAGTGATGCTTAGCTCAGGACTGCAATATTGGCATAGCAGTGAAGCAGTTAAATGACATAAAAAGAAAACAAAGTTTGGAAAATGAGTCTGAAAGGCAACACACTGAGAGGATTTATCTTGATACCTACATATTTCTAATTTGTGATGGAGCTAGTGAATTATATTGGTTTCTCACAACTTAATGCATTACAGTTGCAGTTTCTTTATCTTCTGAATATTTCTTCAAGAGAGTGTGTTAAAAATCCCAAAGATCTGTATTTGCTATATATCCATAGTCACCTGGCCAGTAACAACATATGAATGCTTAATTGAGTTATCAATTAGAAATGATCATTAAGGTCACCTTTTAATAATTGAAATATACTCTGTGATTGTGATTCATGGAGAATGAGGAAATTTCTATGAATTTTTAAAAGTCAGTCATTACATGTACTTCTTTCATCAAATTTTAGATTGACTACATTTCAGTCTCATCCACATTTCTTCTCACAGGGGCAAAGTTGCAATTATCACAGGAGGTGGATCAGGCATCTGCTTCACAATTGCAGAAATTTTCATGAGGTAACTTGCTTTTTTTTTTATTAGGAGAATACATTCATCCAACTTTCAGATGGTATCAGTATTAAAACAAATCATATGATTATAAAAGTCTAGGAGGAAGTAAGCAAAATAAAACATGCACATGCATACACACATACACACACACGCACACATTCAAGTTTACCTCAGAATATTTATGACTTGAGCAGAGGCAGAAAGTGATTTTGAATATTCAGTATCTGAGGTAGAAATTATAGGTGCATATAAATGGATGTGAACAAATGACCAAACAGAAGCAAAAGATATGGAGTAAACTTGATTTCTCAACATTGAAATATTTTCATTTATAACACTGATTCTGTTTGATTTGATTTCTGTAATTTAAAATGACAGGCATGGATGTGATACAGTTATTTGTGGTAGAAAAATGGACCGTCTTGAGTTGTCTGCTAGCACTCTTTCCAAGGCAACAGGTCGCCGCTGTTTACCGGTTCAGACAGATGTACGCAAGGTGAGACAATACATAGCAGCGTCATGTAATTTCACAAATATTGCTGGTTCATCTTCTAGATTTCTTTATTCTCTGCCTTCATTATGGTGTATTTCGACTCAACTTTCCTCTTGTCACAGGATATTCCAAACTTTTCACAAATAAAGGCTGAAGATTTTTTCCGTTAAATATAAGATGAACAATATGCTACTTAAAATATTTCTTGATGAAAGTGAAAAAAGGCATTTTATTCCTTCTTACTTCTCTGTTTCAAGAGACAGCAGAACTCAGCCAGTATTATGTAGGCTTATAACCATGATGTGGCGGAACAAGCAAGTCCTGGAAAGTACAGCTTTGAAACCTCTGTAGTTCAAGTATTTTATAAAATATACCTGAGTTAACAATTATGCTGTCGTTCAATGAAAAGAATATTTATATGTTTGGCATATTTAATGTCTTTACTGGAACAATGTATCACCCAAAACTTCACCCACATAATGCATATTCCATTTCCACTATGTGTGACCTCAACCCAGACTGATTGCCACAGAGAGGAACATCAAGATTGTCATGAAACAAATAATTGATTGTCATAATATATAACTTGCTGCAATGAACCATCAATTTCATGATATATATGTCTTGCAACCAGGGCAAATGAGTCAGAAGTCGCACTGAGTAATGAAGACATCCAGCCATTTTTGGTAATTTTTAACTACTTTCTGACTAAGATGCTAAGTTTTTGTTTGTCTTCACAAAACAACAATCTAACCTTTTTTTAATCCGAAAAAATAAATATTTTGGTATCATAGTCGCAAAATAGTAAAAAACGGTGATGACTTGAACACACTCGGTGCGACTTGCCACTCATTTGCCCTGGGCGCAAGACATATACAGTGGAGTCCGCTTAAGATAAACCTGGCTTAAGATAAACTTCCGGTTAATATAAACTTTTCATAAGGACCCG
>JBCAUA010067600.1:0-25033 GCA_038406235.1 Peronia verruculata
GATAGATAGATAGATAGATAGATAGATAGATAGATAGATAGATAGACAGACAGACAGATAGATAGATAGATAGATAGCGCTTGTTAACAAAATATTCAAAGATTCAAGAGTGTTTGATGCATTTTTATCCTTTGTATTCAAAATACCTGAAAAAGAAAAGAAAATTCCAAGTATTTTTATTTATTTATTTATTTATTTATTTATTTAATTTGATAGCTTTTCTCGTTCATAAAAGGATAGGCTGACCCAAGACTAAAAATGTATTTGATGCATTTATAAAAAGAAGAAAAGAAAAGATCACAAAAACTAAAGGCTAAAAGAGATTTGGGTACATTTTTTAATTAATAAATAAGTGAAACCCGATAGCCGTTGCCACCAAAAACACCCAGAGAGTGTTCAATTATTATTATTATCATCATAATTATTTTTTTAATATAGCTCTCCGACCAAAATATCTATGGACCTGAAAGAAAATTTGGGGCTTTTTCTTTCTTTCTTTTCTCTCTCTCTTTTGATAGCCTTTGCGACCAAGATATCTATAGACTCAAAGAAAGTTCAATTTTTTAAATTTTTTTTTTATTTCACTTTTTTGTTTGTTAATTTGCTGTTTTAATGTACAGAATTTTGATAGCCGATGCGACCAAAATATCACAACATGCAAAAGGTGTCGGAAAGCAAAAACAAACAAACAAACAAACAAAACGAGCATTCTCCAGCAATGTGTGTTCCAATGAAATGAATCTCTCTGCTCAACGACCAATTATGGTCCCTGAATGCTTTCCCCAAACGTCCTTTGCCTTTCGCGAGCGCAAGAAGCACACACAGAGATATCATACGCTGGTGCTGTATAATGCAGACACTGTTCTGAAGTGTTCCCAAGCCACTGATAAGCTGATAACCGGGCCATTACGGCAAACATAAGTAAAAACGGCTTGCGCTGTCGGCTTCTCATATCTACAGTGGAAAAAGAGGAAGGGGGGGGGGGGGAGAGAATGATAAGAACAGAGACCAGGGAGAGCTGAAGGCCAATATGTGTCTAAGGTCGGGTCGGGGGAGGGCGGGGGGGGGAGAGAAAGAAAGAAAGAGAGAGACAGAGAGAGAAGCCTGAAGCAGGAAGAAATTGTTTGTGTTACTTCAAGGCCTTTCACGAGTGGTGCTATTTCTAGAAAATGTTGACAACTTTAAATCTTCCACAGAATCTCTTAACTAGGTCACATTCTATTCAGTTTCTCCGTATTTTACCACAGGGTTTTAGTTTTTTTTTTTTTTTTCTCCTACTTTTTTTTTTTTTAAATGTTTTACTCTTATGGCTGTCGACGATGCATGCCTGCCACAAAGCGCAGCACTCAGTAATGATAGAGAAGGAGTGTTGAAAAGTTCCACACAGAAGTATAGTACACAACCAAGAACGATGCTGTCTTCGTGAACTTAACCCTCTGGGGGGTTGGGGGGGGAGAGAGAGAGAGAGAGAAAGAGGGAATGCAAACTCGAAGAGTCGGGTCAGGAACCACGGCCGATGGGAGCACAAGAACAAGCTGACTGCGACAAGAATGCACACGAAAGATCTAACAAAAATACACAGGACCGATATCTCGATATGGCAAAAGCCAACAGAGGCACGCCCGAAAGGGGCAGAAAGTTAACAGAATCGGAACCGCATTTTCGAGAACGTTTTGAAAAATGCTTCCCTCTATACGTGTACTTGCTTTGATGTAATAAAATCTTTCGTTCCCGATACTATTTAGCGAAGAAGTCAGTACAGAAGTTTTAGCTTTCTGCTCACATAGTAATTTTGACTTTTCAGTCGCAAACAATGGCCTTCTCTGCAAATACTTTCAAACAGATTTTTAAAAAATACCAATTAAAAACAACAAAACGTCGGGAAAGTAGTGAAAAGAAGACGTTGGTGAAGAAATCTATTTCCCTGCTGACGTAACGAGCTTGACTGTCCTGTGTGGCGCCACAAATATATGTCTCGCAATGCATGAAAAAAAAAAAAGTAATATTAATGCATACATAAAGTCGAAATACCTGTCATTGGCATGCATGCATACCTTACTCTACCTCTAAAAAGATCAAGTTAGACAAACTTCAGAGCAAAATCCCAGACCCATTAAAAATTTCACAACTGACTACGTCCATCTTTTCTTTCACCACCCACTGCTGCTCATAATACCAGCGGAATGCAACTGACACCGGGAACTATGATCGGTCACTGCAATGTTTGCCCATACATATTTCTGTCCCTTTGACCTAAAATATGCTTTATTATTTCATTTTTCAGTTCTGTACTTTAATCATGAGATACGACCCCCTCCCCTATTTCCTAGTCTCCATACCCCACTCCAGTGAGCAAGCCAATGCTGATCGCCCACGATTGCTTATCGGTCATAGCTCAATAGTCACGGATGTGTATAAATCTAGTTCAACTGGTCATTTCAGTAACACCTCTCTCTCTCTCTCTCTTGCCTTTTCTCAGATGCCACGGAAATCTCCGTCATGATGTTATCTTTCCACCAATCTTTACACTGAGCATGTCATTTTTATTTTGGGATATAACTTGCCCTACCCCCGAGGAAGAGAGCCTATTAATGAAAAGTACTACTCGCTCATGGCTCTCCACGACAGATTTCTATAGCAGCTGTCATCATTCCAAAACCACCATTTTGTCAGATAACATGAGCATAAATAATTATATTGCTCTACCTTCTCACTATATATGAATCCAACACCCCCAACTCATGTGTCACAGGAGATACGTGTACATGTATCTACTACCCTGCGTACTATAAATTCAGGACGGTGCAATGTAGGCACTGAGATATGGACAGCTTATTGTCTGCTTCCTGTCACACTGTCAGTCGGGTGGCCGTAGTCGAGGCCGGCTAGCCATGTATATAGGGACTAAAAGAAGCAAACAAACATTAACCCATTGATTATACATCTTGTATGTGGCGGTTGGAAGGGGGTATGTCAGATGGGTATCCTCAATGAGCACTTCGGTGACCGATTTATAACTCATACATGTATCTGTATTGATTTCATTTTCTCACTAGATATTATTATGAGTGAATCATGGGGCTTCCGATTTCCCCACTGCTATTATGAAACCAGTGCCCTCACAGTCATGTATAATGCAAAATATCTAGTGCTAAATGAACGAGAACCTCATGAAAAGCAAATCTGTGTCACAGTGATAACGTTAAGCACTCAGACAATGAAGTTCTCTGTCAACTGGCCGTCATAAGGTCAGTGGCCATCAGCTAAGGCCTGTCAAAAATGACAAACCCAACGTTAACTTATACTGATTAAACTACACGCTGTGTGTGTGGCGGCAAGTCATGAGAAAATCACACAGGAGTCTTGAGCTGTGCGGTGCAGATTCAGATCGATTGATAACTCACACTGTCATTTTTTTTTTTTTTTTCTCCTCGGACACCACAGAAATCGTATGCTCTTTTTTAAAAATAGTTTCTTTACATGTAAAAAAAAAAAAAAAAACGCGTCCTCACATTGCACATAATGACACAAGAGCAAGCCCTGGCGCTCATGTAAAATGGTAGGTGTCTGGTACTACAAACATGTTAAGTCCTCCATCTGTCCGTCAAAAGGTCAGTGGCCACCAGCTGAGGTCAATCATACATGAACTACACGGACTAGAAAAAATGGACAAACCAACATCAACTTATTGATTATAAATACCTGCTGTGTGTGGCGGTACGTAAGAGGAAAGTCACGGACGGGAATCGTCGCCTAGCATTGCCAATTCAGACTGGTTTCCATGGAGACAATGACGAGTCTTTCAGTGTATGTTTTGCCATTGTTTGTAAGCAGAAAACTGCCGCGTTTGTTTGGTATAGGTGACATCCGCTTCGCAAGCATTACAAATACAGCCTTGTGACATGTCACGCGATCTATGTGACTTCGTGCTAATGAAAAGCCTCATCCAATAAATGCCGATCAATACTGCATTTCTTCATTTCAAAGAAGTAATCTTAGTTGTGAAATAGAAACCGTAGCAATGAACATAATCGTGTGAGGTCGAGAGACTATTACAGCTTGTCTAACAAGTCAAACTGTGAGCGCAAATGACGATGATAGTACAAACTGGACTTCACTACGGCTGTCACTAGTTGAAACAAAAACAAAACAGAACCCCTGCATTGACAAACAAAAAAACAAAAAGGAGGGGGGGGGGAGGAGATGGGAGTAGGTTCTTTTTTGTGGTCACTGTTTTTCATTTCTCTCATTCTTTTCAGTATGCTGTTTTTCATTTCCCTCCCTCCCTCTCTTTTCCCACCGCTATCTAATCGTGATTTCTTTCCTTTGACAGGTGTTGTACAATAAAGTAACGGTATCCCAGAATATCTCAAACTGCCTCTCTAAAATTCTCTTACACACCTGTACCTTTATAACTACCGCACTGTGGAAAGTATATATCCAGTATTTTCTCACTTCCGCGCACAGGTGTGGCTCAAAGTAGTAAAATAAGAAATGGAACTGAGAAGTAATGCAGGTGCTACTACATACTCAGATCTATCTGTAAAATTAATCCATTTCCATGTGAACTGGAAGGTTGAATTCGTGCATAAAAGGCTGAATTCTTCTTCCTTTGACTATGTAAAAGTCAGGCAATATTTATTCCACTACCAAATATTACCTGAAATAAGCATATTCTTCTGAAATGAAGAACATTAAACCAAAACTACAATTTAGGAAACATGAATATATATATATTTCAATGCCCCATAGATCAGCCGCTGGAGGCAGGTAAAAGGTTGAATAATACATGTCAGGACAGAGAAATTATACGAAATGTAATAATGAAATACGATTTTTGTTGTCGTCATCAGACACAAATAGGCAAACAAAATGGAAAGAAACAAAAGGTCTCAAACTTATTGGACCTCTCAGCAATGACTTAGAAATTACAAGTACATAAAGCTTATTATTATTTATAAAATTCACATAAACACATCAAAATATAAGGATCAATTGACCATATGCTATAAAAGAAAGAAAAGCAACTGACAGTGTAAGCTTTGGCAGTAAGAAATGAAAAAATATATGCCTGACAGAAAGCAAACATAAATATGACAGTTCTGTTCTTTGGCTGAGTGCAGACTGAAGAACAAAAAACTGGCAACCGAATCAGTGAAGATGAAAGGAAAACGTGAATGCCATTGTTATGAGCCAGCCATCATGTGGCTATGATCTACTCAAACAAAGATAAATACAAGAAACAGACAAGACTGTTGGCTCTTGGTTTTAGCCTGCATGACAAAGATAAAAATAGCTATTGCTATGCTGTATGTGTGACAAAAAGCCCTGAACTACCTAGACTGGAATTACAAAAATGACAGCAAAAGAAAATGGAGCTCATTTTCAAAGTAAATCTGGGCCCTGGCTGAAAATTATTACATTATGTCTTATTTTTAACTAATGCTCAAGAAATTTTTTGAAAATGACCTCCAAGCATTTTGAGAAGGGATGTCAGGAGACAGTTTCTGATTATAAATTAAAACTATTCTTGATCCATCAGAAGATGATACTAAATTGAAAAACAAATGTTATGTATAAACAGCAGGGGCACAGGAAAGACAGAATAAAAGCCTTTTGGATTCAAACATTTGGTTCAATGACTAGCCTCTAGGTCCTAATCTACATCTGTATCTCAACTTCTATGGTCAGAAATTATGTCTAAAAGTAATTTTCTTTACTGGCAGTGTGATGAGCTAAAACAAAATAGGCAGAGAAATCACAAGACAGCTCATACACAAAGATTCCATCATCCCACTTCCGTTTTCCTTCTGACCCTGAAGATAGTGCAAAAAATATTATTAGCAATTTTAGTGTGACTTTTGCACTGTAAGCAAACAACTTTATTTATTGCCCATGGCTTCCAGGTCAAATTATTGACATTCTAAATGTAGAGCCTTCAGTATTAATTTAATATCTGTCTTCTTATCATCAGGAAGACTTGCCCTTTCTTTGCTAAATAAAGAAAATTGTAAAAATCCATTTTTATTTTAAAGATGAAATCCAAGGGTGTGTCAGATTAAAAAAAAAAAAAAAAAAGGAAAATGCCACAAGCTCTCCTCAAAGTCTCTCTCAAGAGCAATTAATTATATATACAATCACAGCAATAGAGAGGAGGGAAAGAAATATGAGACAAATTTGTGAGTTATTAAATTAGTTCTTACTGAATGATGAGATGCCTGCCCATATGGCCATTTTCAATTATTTTCTCTGACTAACGATCAAAGCTATGGAAGATAATGGGATCTACAATGCAGGTGAATGGAGACAAAGAAGTAAAAACTATAATTACTTCTCAATATTCACCAGATGGTTCAGTCAACTATAAGTATAAATGACCTGTGAGAAGGAAGTTTATAACAACAGCCACGACAGTTACTGAGGAAGTATCTAAAGTAATTGTGGATCCTCTAGATCTAATGTAGTCTTCAGATGGTCTCTTTGTGTTCCCAGTCAATAAGTTTGTCAGATCAGTTACCTGATGAGACAAGAATGGTACAAATCCACACAGCCAGAGCAAGACAGATTGAAATTTACATATTCTATAATACAATAACACATGAACACAAACGTGTAACCCAAAATATCAAATGGTTTGGCAAGTAATAATGATCAAATGAATAACTTTATGACAATATGACAGGCATGGTCAGTCTAATGCAAGACAATTAAGGCAACATATCTCAACACTCAATAAAAGGTCAGTGACAGGTTTCAATTAATATGGAGAGAGGCTGGGATATAAGGAGAAGTCAGTGGAAATGTAAGTAATTAATGGTCCTGATTTAGGCCTTTTCTATTTTCAATCTGGTTGACAATCACGAGTCAGTATGTAACCACCTTAAAGTTAAAGAGACAAGCGCCAATCAGTATGCCCAAGGATTTAACACCTTTAGATTAGCAAATGAGTTACCATGAGCACTTTGCTTTGCTAGTTTCTTTGCAGGTCTAGAGTTCTCATACTGTGCTCCCACTGAACCAGCAGACTTCTGCACTGGCAATGAAACAGTTGTTACAAGCTGATGTAGCAAAATTTATATGAATGAGCCACATCTTTATGATCAGGTGATGGTGACCGCTTGCAATTTGTGTTGAAGTTTTATATGAGCCAAAACTTCATTGAGTTAGTTTGGGAAACGACTGGGCAAGCAGTTAAATTAGTAAATTTAGTCTGTGTAATGGAATAATGGCCATGAAGGTAACAACACTTCCCCCACCACCACAGACACAACAAATGAGATTCTGTTACAACCCTTTCATAGTTCATCAACCAATTACAAGGTTCAAACATAAGGGGATTGATGGAGAGCCACAAAATTTGACATATTTTGAAACCTGGGTGAGGTCAGAGGTCAAAAACAAAACTAATGCTACAGCAAATAACATACAATTACATCACAGGCATTGAGACAAAACTACCACACCATCAAGCATAATGTCTAGATCTAGACTATTTTAGTTATAAATAGTTAAATGTCATACAAGCATTGCTAAAATGTAACTTGATTAGGCAGATAATCTTCATAATGTTTAAGAATGTTCCATGATGTAGAAATGGCCCTCACTTACCTTATCACTAGGTATGTGTCTTGTTCCCATGATTTCACTCGTTATCCCTGCAACACAGTAAAATATTCTCTGTCAGTCTGTGCTAAGAAGACAACACTGAAATTCAGATCTAGAGATTCGTGATGAAACTGTTTAGATTACTCCAGCTGTACTCCTGAGCTGATGCTATGTCTGCTTCAATTACTCTGGGCTCTTCTTGCGTTCCAAACCTTGCCCTTTAATCCTGTTTGTGTAGATCTAGACGAGAGTCAATAATGACTAAAGATCTAGATCTAGATCTTGTCTAGATCCTTGAGACTTGAGATTGGTCAGCTGAGCCAGGCAGGAAGAAGTATAGATATTGGAGTAATAACAGGCATGATAAGTATGATGTGTTACATGCCTCATACAGTCCAGATTTTTCCGTTGTTATAGCTTTGCTGAACACACAATCAAATAAGTGTTGAGTCAAGCAAATTTAGATCTAGATCTAGATCTAGATCTAAGTGCTATACAGGCGATCAGCTGGGCAATGGACATGGATTTAGTGATCACTACTGTCGCTAGCCTGAGAAATGGAGAAGGAGCAACCCGATGCTTTTCATTAACCATAAGACAAAAGCTTTGACTCTGTCGCAGAAAGAGTGCTTAGAAACCAATGGTTTCGAACTGCATGTTAAATGCACCCGCCCCTAGGGTTTCTCCTTAGTAGTGCACAAATTCGCATCGCGTAAACAAACGGACAACACACCATAGGTTCGTTTCGGATCTTCCAGAGGGAGTCTAATGGCGGATTGCGAGATGAATTCTGGGAACATGACGTCAGAGAACTTCCGTCAACAAACAGTATGGTGAGAGTTGTACAGACGTGAAAACGTAGTGCAAGGCTAGATCCACTTCTGAAACTTGGTGAACTAACAAAAGTAGCGACTGACATTTCTCCGAACTGAAATTTTTTGCCTGTAGAGTGTGAGGATGGTGCAAATGTTTTGCATTTGTCAGTGATTCTTGTAAGTCCCAGATATAGATCTAGAGACTCTAAGATATCATGTAGATTCTAGATCTTATATCTCTAGAGTCTCTAGATATCTAATCTAGAATTCTAGATCTAGATATCTAGATCTAGATGTACTTTTTACTCTAGAGATAGATTTAGACTCTAGTGTAGATCTAGTTCTAGAGATCTGGATCTAGTTGTTGGTTTACTCTTAATTCTGGATCTAGATCTAGATCTAGTCTATCTAATCTAGAGTAAAAATCTAGATCTCAGGACATAGATCTCTGTCTCTGTCATTTTGTGTTGGGCATTTCCTGAAACTGAGACTTAGACTGGGGAGGTTGTAGAAACTCTTCATTTTTATCGTTATGCAGTTCAGATTTCTCAGATTCTATATCGTTGACTGGGGGATGAATGGGCACTAGATCTAGATCTAGATCTAGTCTAAGTGTGGTCCCAGTCTGTTTCTATTACGAAAGTCACGAAAATGGCACATTCACATATATACACTCATATAAGACCTATAACGATTACTGCAGGATTAGGCCTATGCTTGCTAATTTTAAAAGTCTATTAGAATATACCCCTATCCTAACATAACCCTACATTAAAGTAAAGAGCACAATACCAATAAATAATCTAGGCCTACCAAAAAAGTTTATTTGCCATTTGAAACACACAGACAACACCAACCCAGTCATAATCATATTGACAGTAATTCATCTAGAGTTTTTTTACTCATTTAATTGGGGAGAAATACCGTACAGCCCGCACACTAAAATAACAATAGCCTAGGACAACCCCGCTGGCTTGACCTGCTGGGACCCTCGAGGAGCGCAAGTCCACCCTAACGCTAACATGTAGCCTAGGTCCGACGAAAAAAAGAGGATCAACCCAAACATAATAGTTAGGGGTTAGTATAATTGGTCTTGCAAATTGATAGTTAAGTAGTTGTACGTACGGTTGATTTTGAAGTGTGCGGGCCGTACGGTATTTCACCCTTTAATTGGAATACAGTAATCAATATGAGCCTGTGCAACTTCCATACTAGAAACAGACCTGGACCACACTTAGAGGGTAGTGCTGACTGATGTCTGAAATAACCACAACAGAGAGCATTAAATTCTTTTGGAGTCGTTCACTGTTTTCTTTGTTTACAAACTGGTCCCTTGAACTTGAAGATGAAGCTAGTCTAGATCTAGATCTCATTCATTAATGCTGGGTAGTTGAGATGTAGATCCAATAAATTCATGTCTTAATATTTTATAATCTGACGTTGCCCTAGATACAGCGATAATTCTCTGCAAGGAGCATGCTGGCATAGACACAGTTTAAGCATCTGTATTAAATCCACATGAACTAGACTGCAGATTTGAATTTGTCTCATCACTCTTATGTCCTTATCTTTGATATGATCTATGATAGTTTTTCATAAAACCATAGAATCCAGGGGTACTCCTGAGCTGAACATATCTGCCTCAGTGACTCTGAGTCCTCTTGAGTTTACTTTGGTGATTGACCAGCATTGCTTCATCCACTAGTCAGGGTCGTAATAGATTTCTCAGTATATGATTATAATTATTATAATAATTATATCAAATGTTTTCTGTTTTTTCAGGGTTAGTCTATTATATTCAAGTATAGACTATCTTATGCAGCACAGAAAGTGATGTCAGTCACTTTGACATTAACAGAATCACCACTCATGAAGGATGGATATGGGACTAAAAGGTATGTAAAGTTAGTTTGTTTCATAACTTGTTAAGTTTGCAAGTAATCATCAATCAGTAGCATTTAGAATGATCCTAAGCACTGTAGGTTAGCTTTGTACCATTGCTAGAATTCAATAATATGTTGATCAAAACAAACTGAAGAGTAGAAAATATTTAGAAACTTAATTAATATTTGAAATGTTTTACTGTACTTCTTTTATTTGCCTATAAATTGTTTGTTTTTTATATTAATATATGTAAATGTATTGTTATCACAATTAAAAGAGCATTGCTATATTCCTCACCCAACATTCTCCAAGTATTTTACACATAAACAATGAAGAACAGCATACTCGTGCATTGTGATAGATTTTTGGTGAGGGAGTCTTGTTTGTAAAGCCTATAGAGACAAAGTTGATTTTAAGTAATGAAAGGCTTTTTATAATGAAGCGTTTGCTTAACAAAAAAAAAAAAAAAAATCTTTATGACTGTCTTCCGAGTCAAACTTTCAAGACTCCTTGACATTATGAGTGATTGTCATATACTTTGACGAGTGAAACCCGTTTAAGTGGAGTAGGATCATGTAACTTTGCCGCTCTCAGGCAGTACTGCTATTTTCGACCTTACCCTCTCTTCCACTGCATATGTTGGCTTTCTATTAATACCTGCTAATTTAAGCAACCAATCAAAATGAAGAATATGTCTAAATTGCCCTACTTTCCTATTGTATTATAGAAGTTATAGTATTTTACATTTTTTACTCTTGTGGGCAAATTTCACCACCATTCAGGGAAGTCCCCCACCAGCGCCAAGGGAAATCCACCACCTGTATCAGGCAAACTCCGCCATAGATGGATGGGATAAACCTTTGCTTAATCGTTTTCATTGTTTTGTTTTGAGTTCTTTTTGTTTGTTCTTAGTTTCTTTTTATTATTTCTTTTATTTTTATAAAAATCAATAGTAGAAGTTAAATTCATGTTACAGTTCTCTCCACCCTCCCCCATCCCCAACACACAAAATTTCTACCTGCCCCAGCACATGTAAGACCATTTTGTCCCGGCTTCAGTAGCTTTTTCTAAAGGATTATCTGAATCTCCATGAGTGTATTAACTGTAAATATTTTGACTTGTTTTACCCATTATGATTACAAAGATTAGCTCTCCAGTAGAAAGTAGAATAGAGAAGACCTGAGATCTACAAAATTGCAGCTGGCAAATTTCCCTTACCGTAATGACAGATTTACTCAACTAGATCTGTTATTTTACAAACACAGTTTTAGATTAAAAATACAATCTCACAGTGTTATAAACCATGAAATAATTCTAACAAATAAATAAACAAGCTAATAAAAGCAGCTATGAAACAAATTTGCATAGTAATATGACAAACAGCGATAACCAGTGTCAAACCCAGCGAAGTGAAATGTAAGCGGTGAAACAGGAAGGGTGAGAAAAGAGAGATGCTGCATTGATGTCATCATATAGGAAAGGACAGACTGTTGTTTTCACACACGCTTTGATTAATTTGATTGTCTTATAAAATCGCATGGTAAAACATTTGAATTATATACTGGATGATACTTCAACTCAGCTGAACATAGGTAAATAGTAAACAGGTTATTCTAGTGTGAATTGGCATCGGTAGAGCAGGTGGCGCATTTCTCCTCTTGGCAAAGTTGTTTCACTCTGCTCTAAATGGAATTGCATTTCAAATGAAGGGGATGAATAAAATAGGTAACATATTAAATATATCGTAAATTATTCTCTTGCATTATGTCTGTCGTAGTGCAAGACTGCAAAAATATTAGCATATACATGTATATAGGATTTCAGTAATTGCAAACCCTTATACCTAATGTAAAGCATTCGTATTCAGTCAATTTTGTCAATATTTAGTAAAACTAGAACTCTAGTGGGCTGGTAGAAAATCAGATTGGTGACGCAACATTCATTTAAAGATCATTGAGGGAATGAAAGATAATAGAAAGCTTAAATGTACCAGAAATACTTGACCCTTTAAAAGCCATTCTAATGATGTCTCACAAATTTATTTCTTTGCCAGTCCAGAGAACACTAATGATAAAGATGGCGGTGACCGAGAGGGGATTGAGGAAGATGAAGATGCCAGAGAGGCTGAATTGATTGTGTTTGACAATACAACCCAAGGTCTAGGTAAGGATAACGTAATTTTTGTACTCTCCACATGAGAAACTCAAGAAGCATATTGTTTTTGTTATTTTGCAGGATATGTGTTAGATCTTAAAGTTGCACCAAAAACATTCTAAATGTAATGATACGCTCTGTTCGCAATAGTTGTGTTTAAAGTTGTAAATCTTATTCATTCTACCCTGTTATTGTATTAGCAATTATTTCCAGCTTGAATTTGTGAGCTTGCTTCTATATTTGTAATTCTATCCAGTATTGCTGTTCATGGTGTTTTTAGAAAATCCTATTTCATTTTTTTACTCAGTGTTTCCTTGTTATTTTCATTCCCAGTGAGATTCTAGGGACCTGACATTTTACAGGATGTAATCAGAGATGTCAAACTTCCAACTTTAATTGGAATTGTGACATTTTGGTCATCACCGACTTTCCTACTTTTGGTCGATCAACTGCCCACTTGAACTGAATCCACAAGGCAGTCACGGTTTTATAATAATTTGCGATACAAATTCTGAACAATGACAGTGAAACCGGAAGTACAAAAGAGTTATCCTCATACTTCGGACAACAACTGGAATGTTGTTCGGCTGCCTTTTGAAGATCAGGATGGAAATTTATAGCGCTTAATTCTTCACACCCGACAATATGCAGTCAAGTGGTCGCATGAGAATTGTTAATAAAAAAATCAGCACACCAGAGTACTGGCAACAACAAATAATCTGCCGATGATCTTAGAAAGACTGGTATAAAATTTCAGCTGTTTGTGATCTAGATATAGATCTAGATGTGGAAAATAGATCTAGTGTACCAGTAGTTATCCTTAATGATTATGATGACAGCACTGCCTGTTAGATCTTTTTAAGTTCTTGGAATTTCCACCAGTTGTATAATTTTATAGTCCCATCCCAGGACCTTGTGAAAACCTGTGAACTTCTCTCAAAACAATGAAAACTTCTAGCAAGCATGAAAACCCTAGTAGTGGAAAACCCATTTTCCAACTTTTTTTTGTGTGAAAACAGTTTGACATCCCTGTTGTAATATACTGCGAATAAGATGTGTTTGTGGTTAGTTTTGTTTTTGTTGTTGTTTTTGCCCTTTTTTTTTTCCCATGATCATTTCAAGGCTGTAGAGCTTACATTTTATTTGCTTTTGATTTCAGTTGTTTTGTCTTCTTTTATCAACAGGGTTAAAGATATGTGGAGGCTGCAGTGCAGATGGAAAGGATGATTTTGGTGTATTTGTAAAGCGAGTATTATCAGGAGGCCTTGCAGAAACTTCAGGTATTCTAGACATTTCATGTTTTGTATACTGAGTATCTTGGATTCCCAAAGACTGTTTCTTGTAGCTGTGTAGCCTTTTCTTTAGAAGAGCTTTCTTCATCAGATGTAGCATAGTTATATTGAAATGGCCACTTTCAAGTGATGGATATTACATATAATATTTTTTTTTGAATAGCAGCCTTGTTGTACCTATCATGAGGAACAGGATCCCATGTGAAGACTACTGAATTTATTTGGTTTCAGTTAGATTTGTCAGTTAAGAGACAAAATTAGGACCCAGAGAATGTAGATGCAGCTCCCTTAAAACTTCAGTGGATTTCCACCTTTCTCTTTTCTTTTCCTTTTCTTGGTACTTCCTGCATTAGACTTTGGGAACAGTTCAATCCATGGATTATTTTTTTTTAAAAATTGGATGGAGGTTTAGAGATAACTCCGTTCTTTGTCGTGCTGATAACAACTTTGCAACCTGATGAGGATTAAATCTCTCAATAACAAGAATGGATTCTTTCATATAAATTCAAATATCAATGTTAGGTGACAATTTACACTCATGATAATTTTTCAAATAGCCTCGTAAACTCTTCCCCTGTTCTTCCTTGTCCCCATCTTTATTTTATTTATAAATTTCCCACACAACCTAGAAAAATTTCCAACACAAATAAAAAAGTATTTAAATACTTGAAAAAAAAAATCTGAAAGCTCACATATAAACTGTTGTAGTGATCCCTGTGAATTGTTGTACTACATTTGTTAAAGTTACATGTGAGCACAAGTATCCTCACAGTGCCCACAATACACAGTGCATACACACTCAGAGAGGGAAGCTGAGTCCCCCTCAAATTTGCAAGAGGAAAACACGTCTGATGGAAACAGTGGAAAAGAATAACTATGAACAAAAGTTTTATACAGTAGGACTCAAATAGCAGTGCAATTCCTGTATAATAGGTTCATGATTTTTCTGTGTTGATTTGGATGTTGATAGTAATTCATAAATTATGGCCTGTTCCCATTCAAAGACGGTAACAACTTAATGCAGACTTTAGATTTCTGTTTTGTTTTTTTGTTTTTTTTTCCAATCATGGAATGAAAAGAAGAGATAGAAGTCAGATATACTAAAACAGTCATTATTATTTATGAATTTGTGAGTAGAAATAGATATCTGTTTGCCAGCTGGACCATATTAGTTTACATGATTTGAGAATGTTTGCAATAACATTTAGGCTTTAACTATCCATATTTCAGCTCTCTGACATTTGATAACAAGCTTCAATGGAACTTTATTTTTAAATCTAATATAGGTGTTCTATTTAGGCTCTCTAAATGACACCTCACAGGCAGATTTACATACGTTCAGATTTTTCATAGGACTGAATTTCTTTGTACTCAAAGACACCTGACATTTTACTTACAGCCTAAACGTGTGAGTGTCTAACCCGCAGCTGCTGTTCTTTGCTTAACTAATTTCAGTGATTGTGCAATTTGAAACTTTCATCAGATTTGTGGCCTTCTTGGGGTTTTCTGTGAATTGTCAAAAAAAAAAACAAAACCACCATTGAACAATTACACTCATAGAGAAATCCATAATTCAATAATTTGCCAGTATTATGATTTAGAAATTTCTGTCTCAGCAGTCTAAATTTTACAATAGTAGTTTTGTTTTTCTTTTTCTTATTTTCTTTTTTTTTTTTTATTTTGACATGACATAATTTGGGAAGTTAATTCAGCATTGAAGCATATCAGAAGGTTGAAATACAAATTCTTACATCACAGGACATGTTAATGTCATCACCAATATCTATTGGCACCTTTTCTAAAATGGTAGTGCTATGGTCTTGCAGTCCTTTCCAAGATTTCTGTGTTCTAGTTCATAGATTGATTTAGCTTGTATTTAATTTGCAAACTGAATAATATGTGCTAAGTGTACAATAATTTTGATTGGAAATTTGTCCTAATATTTGCGCTTTCATTTTAGACACTAATATCAAAGGAAAAAAAAAAAACATATAGGATTGAGTTATTGAGACACAGCAAGAGCTCAGCATGTTGGCCTTGGCAATTATAGAAATGTAACAGCAGTTGCAGTATTGTATGTTTCAAATTAAACTGTGCTTGGCAACTTCAATTATGTATTTTGTGCGATTATATTAGCTTAGTTGGAAACTGTCCAAGTCTCTCAATGTTTGTAGTCAACCATCATAGTTTTAAACTGTACCAGGATTTCTGTTCCTGTTGCTGTGGTTTAAGGGCTGCTGTGAAAATTTAGAGTGGTGTCTTCAGTGATGCTAATCATCTTTTTCTCATCAGTGCATTTTCTACAGAGATGTGTTTATCTGATATTTAAATCTAGATACAGAAACAAAGAAAAACCAAGTCCAAAGTGATCACATTGAAAGAAAACAATTAAAGGAAATGGAGTATATTAATTGTGCTGTTACTTTGAACATCAGCCATTCACCAATTCATATTTGGTGTAAATTTGCCCATAAGGTTTGAGATTAAATATGATAAACATTTATCATTTGTCTTTGGTTGGAAGTAACTGAAATTTGTCTCATGTGATTGTATGCTGAAGTATTTATAGCTTAGACTTGTCCAATAGTTCTGTCCTGAAAGATTTCTACATATACTCATCGTAGTGAATTCATATCTGTGTTCTGTGAATGTGTTGATGTAGAAAATGTTGTGAAGACTACCCTTTATATGAGCTACTATGTCATATGAGATCAGGTGTCATTGTACTGATTATGAAAAGAGATGCCCAGTTGTGTCATTGTTTCACCATCAGTTATAAAGTGGAGGTTGTAGTAGATGATCAGACACATTGGAGAAATGTGTTAGTTAATTTGTGAGAGACATGATTGGATTCAAATGTATATTGGATGCACACGATATCAATTTGAAAACCAGTGAACTGTAAATCAAACACACACCAGATGTTGTCACTTTGATCTCTTATTCATGAGTCCAGCCACACACTAACCAGTGGCTTGACAGACTGTTGAAACTGAAGAGAGAAATATTACAGAACTCAGCATTGATTACTGCTTTGGCAAATCCCATCTCCCTTAGTCTTATCCAGTGCACTGTAAAATTGAATAAATTATGTTTTCTCTCTTTTTGTATCCTGAACAAAAGCGTTGTATGTTTTATATTTGATCATAGCCTCAATCCTTTTCACAGTTTACACTGTGCTTGCTTACTAAGGTTACTGATTCATTTAAGTCTTTTTGATTGTCTTAATACACATGTTGTAACTACAGGGACCAGAAAAGCCACTCTTCAGCTATTTAGTGGATTTAAGTTTTCAGTCACTTCTCTAAATAAGTGGTTCAAATTGATCTCACACTAGGACTTCCTTCTTTTCAGAAATTTTAGAATGACATCTCTGCCAGAAGCTCCCTCATTATTTTTTGGAACAAACTTTTCACACAACAGACAAAACTTTTGATGACTGCTGAAACATGCACAAGTTGGTGCATTTGTTATAAGTGTTGTGATATTTGGGGTGACGTTTATCCAAGCTGTGACCTTGTGTGTATGCTACATATCGTTAAAATATTTTTGAAAACTCAGCTGGTGCATAATGAATCTTTGAAATCCATTAATAGTTATGTAAGAACAAAGTAAACAGTGGCCTCCTGATTCTTTCCAAAGGATATGTTTGGATCTCTTGCAGGAGGCAAACATTGCACTGGTTTTTCTATGCAAATAATGCCTCGTTTATTCCTTGAGTGGTGTTCAAAAGCGATACTTCTTATAGTCTATTGGTCAGCATAAAGTGGTCTATAATGTCCACACCATCCGTTTTGCTAATCTATTAACAAGATTCGGCTATTATTTATCTTACTGCACCCCTGTTTCAAATTCATTCGCAGATCAAATCTGTAGATTGGTAGGTGGCCCAGAGTTAATGACTGAGGAGAAGGAGAAGATCGAATTTGAGTCTGACAGGTCACAATTTTTAGTTAGGAAACCAATGACAAAAAGTCATTTTTGCTTAAATTAGCTGAGCAAGACTTGGTCAGTGTGCCAGCAGTATATTTTGCCCAAGACATATTGTAAACATACAACCCTGAATCATTTTCATGATCTCTTTATAATGAATCATCACAGATTTCCAGCCCATTCAGTTATTGGCTGAAATTCGGTTTAGATTTGGTTGGCACACTGACAGTAGAATGTGTTTCGATTTCTTCTATTTAAGACATAAATTTGAGAAAAGACCCAGAATTGTTCTCAGGATCTCTTTTATATGATTCATTACAACTTCTCAGCCCTTTACAGTTGTTTATTTCTAATATGTAATCCTGGGACCAGCTGTTACCAGCTTGTGAGGTTAACCAAAAAATCAAGGAAGACAAGTATAAAAAAAATATGTCAAGATCTTATGTGTTCTGAAGAGACATGACACTGTAACTGTCAATACTTTTCAACATTGATAACTGTTTATAAGGAACAGTATTTGACAAACTTTGACAGGTTTGACACAGAAATGAACAGTGAAACCTTTTAATCTCCATGATAATTTGCTTGTGTAGTGGCAAATACACATCTTGAAGATGAAGGAATGAACATTTATTCAGACAAAAAGAGATGTGTGCATTAATCGCTATAATCAGAATAGTAGTGGTTTTTCAGATAAGTGTCCCAGGATGCTGTAGGAAGACCGCAGAGAAAGGAAAATGAAATTGACAGTGTTAGAATAAAACAAAACATTACCAGTGGTACTAAAGTAGAAGGCTGCCAGTTACATTGGCAGTTTGTGTTTTAGTTACTCCATTTCAATGGTTGTGACCTACTGGTGTGTTAGCCTAAATGTCGGCCCCAGATCTGGAGTGGCACTTGATCATTTATTAGTTCTTTGCTCCATTCTCTCACCCTGACAGGAGAGGTGTGTGATGGTGACCTGATTTTGGAGGTCAATGGGCAGAGCATGCAAGGAATCACCTATGACAAGTAAGTTCTTTCATCCACTCTTTGTCCACTTCAAGAAAACAAATTTGCTTTGGAAAAAAATTCCTATAGATAGGGGGAAAGAAAAAACACAGTATTACTGGGTTTTTTTGTTGTTGTTGTTGGGTTTTGTGTTTTTTCTGTTGTTGTAAAATAGGTAGGTGAGAATCGGCATGATTTGCAAAGTCACTGCACGCACAGATCACCCCCTCACCCCAAATCATGAGATTTGACAGAAGAGTTTAGACAAGTTTATAATTTGTTTCACATGCTTCGTGGACTTTCAACCTTATCTCAACATCTCTGTTTTATTTTTAAATAGTTAATTTTTTAGCCGTATTTTTCTGCTGTAAAGAATAATAGCAAACTAAAATTTGCTCCGTGTATTTGTATGTGATTGAAATTGATATTTTCATTGATCTAGTAAAGTAGCGTGTCAGGCTTGATTTGTTTTGTAGATGAAGAAGAGGGCAGGGGGTGGCAGCAGGTGTGAACTTAAGTAAAAAAAAAAAAATCATTTTTCGTGACTAGAAACATGTTCAGTATTATGACTCATCATCCATTATATTTTTCCATCCACACTGTGTTTGCCTGTGTGAAATGTTTTGCATTTGCCAGTCTATCAGACTCAGTCACAGTTTCATAGCCAGATAGGTTAGACTATCATTGAAAATATCGTGCAAAAATTGATGGCTGTGCACTGAATCATGGCTGAGTGGATATTGGTTTAGTTTAGAAATTATTGATGTAGATTCTATTTGTCTGAGTGACAGTAATACCAGCTATACTTCTTCAACAGTTGTCAGCCATATCATAAGCTATGTTGTGCATATAGATGTATAAGATTATTATTCATGTGAGTATATCTATCTGAGATGGACCAAATTTTGATTATGTATGTATGCCAACTCTTCTGTTTGCACTGGTACATTTCCTCTCTATGCGACTGTGAAATATCTTCATTCTGTAGAATGCTAAGAGTCTTTAGGAGATGATGCATTATACAGATACCTTTCATTGTTGTAATCTATTTTTATTCTACGTGTATCCTTATTTGATACAAATATCTCTTGATTATCTATTTTTGTCATATTTGTAACCTTATTTGCAACAACTCATGAAAGCCACTTTGTTGTCATTTGATATTTTGTACTAGAGCTGTCAGCATGTTACGTCAAGCCTCTGCCTCCAATCATGTAGAACTGGTCATCACTAGAGATCCTGAGGCTCGGTAAGCTATAACATTGTTTTGTTTATGCCACCTTTTTTAAGGATTAATTAATGTCTGGCATGTTGTAGCTGTAACCTATGTTATTAGTCACACAGAAGCCCAGAACAAATCAGTGATAGCATGATACTGTTTGTCATTGCATGGAATATAACTTTTGTCTGAATTGAAATAGCTTTTAACCTTTTCTTTTTTAAGTGTTCAAATAGAAAAGTAAGAATAGGTTCAAAATTTGTCTGAAATATTCATGTCTTTGTCACTCATAATACTAGACTAAGCTCTGATAGAAAATGAGAACACTGGATAATAAATGTTGATCTCTGCATAAGGAATGTCTGCAACCCGGTGAATCTGTTCTGTTCTGTAGTTTGTACGCAATAGCACAGGATGTCTCTGTATATGAAACACAGTATCTTATTGGGTTAGTTCTCTTGACCTTAAATTGAGGATCTCGGGATTCTGTAGCAAACAGTTGTATCAACAATTACTTTTTTGGATACGACATAACAGAAAGACTAAAAATGTGGGGCAGAATATAGGTTACAAATTTCACTATTGTGTTGCTCAGTCGGATAACTCTTTTCAGTTTTAAGACTCCTACTGTCATAACCCTTCACCAGCGATGATCAATTTTAATATGACAATGTTCTGGCAGATACGTTAACAGGAATGCAACGATCCCCACGGGGGTGCCACAAAACTGCTTACATCCTTCTTTTAAATCTGTATAACCCAAATTTTTAAATATATTTTGATATCCTTTTATAACTCATAAACACATTGTCCGTTCAGGACTACATTTTATCTGCATATACCTTGATCAGAATTTTACCATGTAAATGTAACCTTTGATATCCTTTTATGACTCATTGACACATTGCCCATTCAGGACTACATTTTATATACACCTTGATCAGAATTTTACCGTACTAATGTACCCACTGTGTCAGGCACAATGTAGCCATTATCGTGCTGATGTGCCGTCGAACCCCAACACAAACAAACAAATGAACAAACACCAGCACTGACACTGAGCAGCCCAAAATATGTAGATAGCATGAACTGGTTGAGGTCATTGTACATTAAATACAATCAATCTGACTGATTTATTTTCAGTCGTGAGTATGAGGAGTATTTGGCTAGATATGGCCCTATTTACAGTCCTCAGCCGCCATCAGAGTTTGGCTATGGAGATCATGTGACAGGTATGTATAATGGAATAATGTGACAGATGGTTTAAGGTAACTGATACTGAGAATGACATGATTGGTGTCAATGTGTATGTACATACCACCATACGTAAATTTTCAAAGTTACAACTAACAGGTGAAAGGGTTAATAATTGTTGGTGGATGCCCAAGAAAGTGTAGACAGTTTTACATGTGCTTGAATGGAAAACTTACTTAAGAAAAGAAAGCCTTTGATTTCTGAGATCTGTATCAAACATGATTTCTGGGATCTGTGTCAAACATGACATGAGCAGTTAAATAATTCTTTTGGGACAATGGATAGATGTGATAGTACAGTAGTTTGAAGAGGAGAGATGGAATGTTGAAGATAAGGATGAAAAAAAAAACTTATTAACAGATAATACTGGATGTCATAGCTAGTTTTAGATAGTTTTATAAAAGATAATGGTGACAATAGATACCATTTTATAAAAATGTCTTAATTTAATACTGTCTATCAGCAACTATCTTATTGTTTTATTCTGAAAGAAATAACAATCAGCAGAACTTGATATATTAAAAATTCTATAAAGTGATGGTTCTTGCCAAATTTTTTAACAATAGATATCATTTTGCTTAATGAATATTTAAAGGGGAGACAACGGGACTTACTTTCTGCTCTGTTGTGTCTGTACATTCAGAGAGAAGACTCAGAAAGCATTTTCACTGCTGAATTTATTTTCCTCAGATTCAGACATAGAGTTCCAACGAAAAATGGGGGCTGTTTTAAAGGTAAGGTTTTTAGAATCCATGATTATGCTTTCATTTGCTACCATTTGTTTGGATCGAAATGATCCTTGAAAGGGGAGAAGATGATTGTATATAAGGTCACATATATGTTGTTATGTTGAGTAATGGTTGATCACATAACACAATAGTGCTATGTTATTTTTTTACCAAGGTTGTGGACAGCTGAGATAACCACCACTACAGGAGGTTGAAAAGCTTATAAAAACCATAGTAAAATATTGTGGACACAATCACATATCATAGGCAACAAAGTCATTCTGTTTATGTAGCAGGCTGAGGATGAGGTTTCTATGCATGCAGGTCTACTTTTACTGTCAATTCTAAGAAGAGTGGTATATGTGGAGAAAAATCAATTCCATTGCGGGTCCAAGCTTTGGTTTTGGTCTATTCTGACCATTGAGCTGTAGATTTTGTTTTTTTGTCTTTGTTTTTGTATGGAGAGAGATGCGGAGTAGCAAAATGGGTTAGAATATAGAGCTGGTGTTAATCATGTTTTTGAACTAGGGCAGTGTCCTGCTACTTGCCCAGAAAAACAAAACAAAACAAAAACAAAACAAAACAAATCAAAAAATGGCATTATCCTAAAATCCATTCTTTTTATCTCTGTGCATCATTTAACAAGGATTTTATCACGAAGATGGATGGATGAATTGACAGATGGACTGACTGATTGATCAATTGATTGATTGATTGAATGATGGATGGATGGATGGATCGATGGATGGATGGATGGATGGATGGATAGATGGATAGATGGATAGGTGGGTGGATTTATGGAGGGGCGAATGGACGCTTAGATAGATGAAAGGAGAAATGGAGACATGAATGGATAAATAGGTCGGCACATGAACAAATTAAAATAATAATAATAATAATAAATGAACAAATGAATGACACATGAATTTTCATGGTACAGGTGAGCTGGTGGAAAACTAGACCACCAAAATGATTAACGATGAATACTGATAATGAATGGCAGGATATGAAAGATCCCTCATAAAGACCATAAGAAAGAAGCAACTGAAATTCCTCGGACACATCTACAAGAGGAATGGACTAGAGAAACAGATGCTATGTGGAAGATTCAGGGGAAGAGAAGCAGAGGAAGGCCATGAATGAAATCTATTGACAGCCTTAATAGATACGCCACCAAAAATGAAATGAGCAATATCGAGTTGATAAGGAGAAGTAACAAAAGAATTGTCTGGCAAGCCATGGTCGTCGATGTCTGCTCCAGTTCTGACACCTAAAGAAGAATAGGACTGATCATGACATTTATAAAGAAAGGTAATTACAGTTTATTTGGCTCCTCTTTATAATTCGACATTGGCTCGCTTACTTCCCTTGCTTGTTGTCTCGCCCACACTATCATTCTATTCTATCCAGTAGATCTACTGGAGATAATACGACCTTCAGGCTCATATGAATGGGATAATTTTATTGATAAAACTGATTCGCATGCTTGTCTAAACAATAATGACGCAGACTGGTTAAATACTAACTGCAGGCATCTAAAGAGTTGGCCTGTTGAAACTTTAAGCAGCTTTATTATTGTTGGTGTGATAGAGAAAATAACAGTTAATTAACTGGCTACAGTGAAACTTTCAAGAACTCTTGTCTTTACTTTCTCTGGCCAGTTTCTCATAGCCATCGTTTATACATGCAGTAACCAAGGATTTCAAAGGGGGAGTTTAGTTAACAGCAGGCTAGGCCTAAAGTATGCGTTTTTTATGAAGCATTCGTGAATTTGAAGGACTAAAGTGAAACATTGACAAAATATGTGAAAAATAAAGATAGCAATATAAAGAACGACATCATCTCTATCCTGCCTTTTGGAGGGAGTCGGACTGAAATGCAACATTTTTGACGGAAGAAAAACGACGAGCAGATAGTGTTGCGCCATTAGTGCACGAAGGCCCTATGGCGGCATTCAGTCTGAATTCTGCTCAGACGAAAAAAAAAAAAAAAATGGCGTTCAAACATTTATTAAATTTAATAATAATGATAGTCTTAATAATATCGTTTTGAAATCAGCATAAATGTTCCGTTTCATTGCTCTTTTCTGAAGAAGGCCGTTATTAGCGAATAAAACTCGGGAAAGAAATGGGCGAACGATGGGGGAGGGGGGGGGGCGGGGCTGTTTATGAAGAAAACCAGCCGGGATTGACTCGCGGGTCCTATATCAATAGATGGAAGGACACGAAGATCGAAAACCCGCATATTTTCAGTGACACAACGGTCCCCTGGCTTCCTGTGAGTAGGGAAGCCCGACGTCTAGCCTTCTCAGAGGAAGGTGAATATAATTATTTCGGAGGTCCCGTGTGCACATTACGCACATTCAAGAACTCTTGGCAGTTCAAAATTGATGAAAGAACAGGCTGGGCGCCGCTCTCGGGGCAAAATATACGAATTCCAAGTTTCTACCCACAAAATTTCTTTAAAAAAAAAAAAAAACATGAAGGGAAGATGTTCCAATTTGACACCACTCCTCCCCTTCGTTGGCTACTGTAACCCTGTCTAATATAAATTCTGATGCTCTTTTCCTGTTCTAGCACAAGATATGATAGTTTGTGAGCACTATTATTTATACTATCTTGAATGGTTTTGTTTACTCTTGAAAAGTTTGCTCATTTTTATAAAGATACATAATAAAAATGAATAATGAAATACTTGTATACCAAAATGTATTTCTTTTCTGTTTATTGGATGCACAGACATTGTACAATTCTTAAGCTTAATTTATCTTCTTTTTCACCTCCTCCACCACCAGATCGCAAACCTTATCTAGTGAAATGCCCTCTTTGCTCAAGCTTTCGAAATGAAGCTATAACCAGCTGGTTACTGTACTGTTTTCCTCTTTTAGTTTGAAGACTACCAGTAGGAGGGAAACCTGGTAAATAGATAGCTTAGATTGATAAGTTCATGTAAGTAAAAAGAATGTAGATAGATAAACAGACAGACCGACAGACAGAAGGAAGTTAATAATTATTGATAGGCAGATGGGTAGAAAGACAGACAAACAGACACGCTTAGATACCGTAGTCAGATAGACTGACAAATAGATAGACAGACAAACAAATAGATAGATAGATAGATAGATAGATAGATAGATAGATAGATAGATAGATAGATAGA
>JBCAUA010067601.1:0-11115 GCA_038406235.1 Peronia verruculata
AGTTCCAGTGCCAGGGATGGACACTGGATGACCACTATGAGGCGAGAAAAACTGCTGATCATACAAATTATCAATGTAAGTGTTCTAAAATGACATTCCTCGTCCCATAAATAGTGCAATTTAGCTTTCTATCTGCTACTTATAGCTCAGTTGTTGACTATATGTCATAGTTAAGGTCAAAACACTCTGGGTTTGCACTCCAAAATGATACGGGGGCACACAGAGGCCCTCAAGAACCTGAAAGTGGCTCTCATAAAGATGGGGGGTAGGGAGCAAAATTTGATAAAAGATATGCCCAGAGAGCTAAAAAAAGGCAACAAGAGACCCAGAAGTCATGAAAAGAGGGCTAGTATGTAAAAAAAAAGGCTATTCCGAGCCTGAAAGCCAAATAAAAAACTCTTCATGTCAATTTTTTGATAAAAATAAACTTTAAACACGTTTTTCTCAAAACCCGTTTTTTTTACACATTTTTTTCTATCTCCTCTTTTGTTTCAAAACTGATTCTAACTAAATTTGGTATGCATCATTGTCACCACAATACCTAAAAAATTACATATGCGCGTTAAATTCAGTTGGTAAGTTTTAGAGAAAATTGGGTTTTTAGTTTGAAAAAAAAAACAAACGAAATTTGAATTTTCGCTATATCGTATTTCAAAAATTTGTAGAAAATTTTGTATTGCATGGGATGTAAGAAAAATATGTAGCTTTTTAAATATTATATTAAACAATTTATTCACCAAGTTTTATCAACTTTGGTTGAAATTCGGTGGAGGAGATAAATTTTGAAGTCAGTCAATTTAAGGATGCCAAAATCCAAGATGGTGGTGCTGCCATGGCAACCGTATGAAAAAGTCAACTTTTTTTTTTCCTTTTTCCTCTAATTTGAACATGCTGAATATGATGGAAAAGGTTAAAATAACCTAACTTTAATAATAAAAAAAATCACCTCCAGGGCGCGAAAGTGTGGTAGTAATGTTTCTGTTGTATGGCACTGATGGCCATTTGCAAATGCAAATTCCTAATAGCTCTACATACATCTTGAAACAAAGGAGTGCCTGAGCACTGTGTCATAAAAAAACACAGATTTTCACTAAAGACTATGTAGTGGGTCATTAAACTGTTGGGGACAACACACAGACAAACACAAACACACAAACGTGAGACAGAAAGATATACAGATGAAGGGAGAACAGAGGAAGAGAAAGACAGAGGGAGAAGAAGAAGAGAGAGAGCGAATGTTTTCCATGAACAATTCTAGCATGTATGTACAAAACTGATGAGGAAAAAATCAAACAAACATACAGCAATATCATGTGAATCTGACTGACTTTCATTTGAACCAGTATGCTGCAACGATTCAATTTTTGAGCGGGTGTCCCTGGGTTTTTTTTGATCTTTCAGAAAAAAGGTCTTGAAAATACCATAACCTTAATTCATAAGTTTGTCAGTTCCACCGCCCCATGGCTTTGACTTCTTGGGGTTTTTTTTTGTGTGTGTGTGTGGTTTTTTTTTTTGTCTTTCAGTTCTATTCTAAAGGCATTGTTGTTCACTTTTTTGGATACAGTATCCCTGTTTGCTCATGGATCAAATCGTTTACAAAATTCAAGAAGTGTTTACTATTATGCTTTGTCCCTTGATTGATGTACTCTTTTGATTTAATTTTTCATGAGCACTCCGCAGCACAACAGATTTCAGTGAATTGAACAATTGATTCGTTGCATCACAGTGCCTTTGTAAAAAGCGTAACCCATCTTTCAATTTACAAAACCAAAAGAATAGGCCTATAGGTCAAGTACAGCACAAGCACAAAACTTCACTGGTTGTGCGTATCTAGCACCAAAATATCATCAATACAGGTGATCACTAGCTACTCAAGAACAAAAAAACTCTGTGCATGATGTAGTCAAGAAGAAAAAAAACTATTAGTTTAAATTAAGATACTGCAATAAAAGTAATTTTGTTAATTCTGTTTTGCTGTTTCTGAATTTGAAACTATTTTTTATGCTAGCATGTCATTTTCAATAAATTTATAAATGGGCATTTATTTGCTGGTGGGCAAGATCGAAAACATGTTACCAGCCAAGCATTTCCTCTTCCAAGTAGGCAGATTAGATGGCTAAAAATGAGGCAGTGCAAACAGAGTGCAAACTTGACTGGTGATTTCAGCCAATTATCTTAATACAGGTTCTGGTCAGACTGAAGCTCAGCTGAAGTTCAAAATCTGTACAGTTCAAATGAACATGTATAGCCCTTTTACAGTACAACATGTATAATTGCCATCCCTCTTTGTCCCACAAATTGTAAATCTGTATGCCATTGTAATTGTGCACTCTGTGACCTCTGTTTGTAGGGTTTTACCCAGTCACCAGTGGCACTGCCATTGTCAACGGATATGACATCCGTCATGAGATCAGCCAAGTCAGGTCCAGCCTTGGTCTGTGTCCTCAGCATGACATTTTGTTTGACAGCCTTACTGTGAAAGAGCACATGATATTCTTTGGTTTGGTAAGACATTGCTTTGCTACCTTGTGATGAAAAAAAACAAAGATTGAAAGAGTTAACTGGTATAGCTTGTAGAAGAACAAACAAAAATTTCAAGATCAGAATCATGGGAATTAGAAATATTCATTTTGCTCTTTCTTGCTTATTACCTGATCATGACAATAAGAAATCTAGTACGGGGTGGAAATATGGTCATGGGAGATAGGAACATCTGTGTTGTCCTACCTCTGCCATGGTTTAGTCTAGCATTCTGAGATGTGAGGCAGGGTGTAAATATCAGTTCAAGATAAAGAAATATATCTGGCTTTTTGTTTTTTTGTGTATACATGTATATATTCAGCTGGTTGTTGAATTGACTGGTTTATACTTGTGAGATACATTCTTGTTATTTTATAATTTTTTTTTTTATTGTCTCTGTTTGTGTGCGAGTAAGTGTTTGTTTATGTGTGTTTTTTTTTACCTCGAGCATAGGGCATATATCCCTTTGTGTGCAGTAATTAGCACTATTTTATGCTCAAAAGAATAATCATATTCTTATTTTATTTTTTTCGGTAGGCGTGTCACCTGTTATTTATATTTCTCGAGTTTTTAATTTCATAGAAATCTCAGAGTGCATAATCGTTTTCCTTATATCCTTGAAGTATTAAATGGATCATGAAATATGGTCTTACATCCATTATCTGCAGCTGAAAGGTGTACCAAAGGAACAAATTATTTCACAATGTGAGGAAATGTTGAGAGACATGGAACTCTTTCCCAAGCTGGACACCAGAGCAAAAGCTCTGTCGGGTGGGATGAAAAGAAAACTGTCTGTCTGCATTGCCCTCATTGGAAATTCAAAGGTATTTTTTCTCTTATTTTCTCTTTTTCTTTTTCTCATCTTAAAGTGGGTGGGTCTTGAGGACAAGTCTGTAAATTTATGAAATCACCTGTCACATATCCCTGTCAGAGAGGCACCTTTAAAGGCTAATCCTCTCCAATTCTGTCTGTCTTTCACTGCTCTTTGAGAGTCCACAGATTTCATTCCTGTTCATTTTCAGTTGTTGTCTTCCCACTTCTTCCTTTGTCTCGCCAAATGAAACTTATATTGGATCTAAGCATTTCTAGATGCAGATTGAAAGGGGGTGCAACTCATTTAATCATTGTCGAGACTGGTTTGACGTTATCCTACTGTAGATGTATTTAAACAGTATTTTTCAAAGTCCGTTGTTAAAAACTGACCAGTCAGCTGAGAGTCTTATCCTCATACACATTACAGATGATGGGTACCATTCCATGTGTCAGCAAGCAATAAAATAGCCATTGTCTAGTGCACATGTGGCCAGATTACATAATAAAGTGTATTCTTCATCTCTTCTTGATTTGCTCTGTCGTTCCTCTATTTTATTTATGTCTAATCTTGTATGTTTCTGCAAACACCTGTTATTATTATACCTAACTTTAAATCATGTATGTTCATGTGTCTTGATCTGGTACTGATTTCTTAGGCAACAGATTCACAGCAAAGTAAAATTTAGTGAAAATGATCCTTTCCACAGCAGAGGCTGAATCTTAGGCAGAAATCACTATAAAGGAAAATAATGTTTATGATTAATTGCCATGGAAGTAGTGCTTTTTTTAGATTTTGTGCCCTGAAGAGATGAAATTTTCAACAAATAGCAGCCACAATTTTCAGTGAATTTGTTTCAAGTTTGATACGCATACCTGTTGTGCCAGCATGAAAAAAAAATCGCATATTTTTTGCTTTGACACTAATTGAGAGCAGTAAGCCCTTAGCAGTTTCTGTTGTATTCATGTGTGTGTATCGATTATCTGCTCTCAAAACAGAGGACTGTTGGTGTAGCATAGGGAGGGACGTTATACTGCAGCACTCGTGTAGAGCTAGGAGAAGCATGCGGTCAGGTTCTCTTGGTCTAAGACAATTCTGTTGCCCATAGCCAGGAGATGTATTTGTTCATTTTCTCACCGAAAAAGGTGAACTTCATGGATAAAAAACAAGAAAACCATAGCACAGCAAGAAAAACATTAGCATACTTTTGTCTTACTTGGGTATTTCAATTAGTTTATGGCATAAGCTGAGTTGCATGATTCTCTTATGTGGAAGATGTTAACAACACACTCATTGTCAACTCCTTGAGATGGCTACAGATCACAGAGCATGTTTTCTTTTGTAGATTGTGTTTCTTGATGAGCCATCCTCTGGTTTAGATCCAAATGCACGACGTAACATTTGGACAGTCTTGCAGAAAAACCGAGCAGGGCGGACCATGGTTCTTAGCACACATTTCATGGATGAAGCCGACTTACTAGGAGACAGAATTGCAATCATGGCTGATGGTATTGTGAAATGCTGTGGCAGTTCGTTGTTCCTGAAAAAGAAATATGGTAAGGGTCATCTCTAACTGTAAAAAGTAACCTTGGAAGCAATAAATTCATACTCTGAGTGTGAATTGCGAGAGAACAAATTTCTTTCTTTCAGACATGAAGATTCAGGGTCTAGGAAGTAAAATTGTCCAGCACTTATGTTAATCTCTTCATGAGCTTTTGCTCAACACAGGAAACAATTGTGATGTTTCACAAATTCTATGTGAAATTCTATGTCACATTAATATCATGTGCTTATCATTTTGTCTAAATCCTCTATCAAGTGATTTGTCACTTCTTACCTGTTGTATAGGCTTTTACTCACTCTTATATCTCAAGGCTCCACACTTGTGATATTACAGCTAACAGAGTCAGAGAGAAAGACAGTTTATTTTGGGGATTTTTGTCCATTATATTTAGTCCTGACCAGGAAATTTACACTGCACAATGTGTTTTCAGTACTGTAGAATTCGATTATGTGGTCCATTTTCCATTAGAACTGTACACATTGTGAGTACAAGTCTTATCGTTTTTATGGTGGACGTCATCCCTTGTTGACATGAAATTGAGTGTTTTCATGACATATGACACAGAAGGGCATATTTGCTTTTAATTTATGACGTACATTGTTCATGAGATGTCTTGAATGAGTTGAACACAAGATTGCTGATTTTCTTTTTTTGACAGAATAGAAATTGCTTGTAAAATGTAAATCTTAGTTTCATTGGTTTTATTTTTGAGGGCGTTTCCCCTAAAGTTTTCGGTCAGTGTAAGGGCTGTGCTGATCCTGAGCAACATTCTTTTTAATGCCAGTTTTTAGAACACATGCTTGATAAGACTTATGGAATAGTTTTCATATTTTCATGGATGCAGACTATATGTATGTATGGAGTACTGGTGAACTATGAAAATGTACCCTCACTAAACATTACATGCTTCTGTTTGTAGCTAGCACAGTTTGCAGTTGCATAGTCTGTCTGAAAGCATAGTGTTCAAATGAAAATTACTATGTAACTCTTTTCATCAAGAAGTGTGTCTTTACCTTTCTCTGTGAGATTAAAGGAGGAAAATCTCTCGCTTATGATAATGTTGATTTCCCTGTTGACTTCAAAGATGGGTTTTATAATCTGTACTCATTCATGGAAGGGAATATTGTGCACTGTAAACAAACACATCACCATGATATAGAGTAACACTCACAGCATGCACAGACACATTCATCCAAAGGTCACTGTTCACTGACATACCCAGTGTAGCATCAGGACAAGGCAATGTCTGGATTCACCATTGTTGCTTGAAAGACAGGGGTCATTATCCCTTTACCTGACACATCCCTCTCAGGGAGACAGTCTTGAAACTTCACTTACAGGAACATAACTCTATGCAAAACCATAATTAATTGTTGACAAAAATATCACACTCAGAAAACTATTGCATTAAAAAAAAAAAAATCTAAAATTTTATACAAGAACAGATAAGTGGTATGTACAACTGCAAGCAAATTTTTGTGGCAGGCAGACACCGAGAAAAAATATTGGACATGGAAATTAGATGAAACACCATCATATAGCCGAACTGTTGCTTTAGATAAAGCCACAAAGCTCCTCCATGTCACCAAAATATTGTTCCGTCAAAAACTCTCAGAAACATCAATTTTCAGCCAATTTCGGTGGAATAAAAGCTGCTGGAAAGCATGAACTCTCTACTTTCGTTTTAAACCACCCACAGCACAAAATTTAAGACAATAATATGACTGTCGGCGGAAAGGGGACATAAGTGTAGAGGGGGTGCTTGAGGTGACGTGCAGCAACTGCACCACTCTGCCAATAAGACAACTTGCTGCGACTGTATCATGTAAAGGGTTAGTGATTAATTGCATTGTAATATGGATTTCTGTACCTTTCGCAGCTTGCTCACTAGCATAGTAAATGCGCACTTTTTTTTTTTTACAACTTTTCAAAAATCAGAGCTAAGATGTACTGTCCTCTTTGGCATGCAGGTGCTGGCTATCATATGGTTGTGGTGAAAGATCCTGGCTGTGACGTCCGACAAGTGACTGACACAATCAAGTCGCACATCAGCCAGGCAGAGATGGAAAGCAATGTCGGTGCTGAGCTAAGCTATTGTCTGCCCCAGAACAGTGTGGATCGTTTTGAGCATCTGTTTATAGAGTTGGAGGAGAGACAAAAAGAACTGGGCATCAGCAGCTTTGGTGTCTCTGTCACCACTATGGAGGAAGTTTTCTTGAAGTGAGATCATATTTATATATTCTGGATATTTAATAATAACAACAAAAGAGTACTTTTTATATACATGCAGTGCCTATTTCTATACAGTACAGACTCTTAGTGCTTAATAATTTATTAAATATTGTTACCCAGATCAGTTGAGACATATACATTCTCAACTTCTTGGAAAGTATGCAAGATGGCTGTCTGTTTGGCACTCAAATCCTTACTGATTTAACAATAACATTTACTGCCTGTAGTTGGGTATCTATTTCAGCTGAGTCAAGTCTGGAAATGTGTATGTAAGTTGCCTTTTATTAGGGACTTCATATTGGAACTCATCAGGATTTAAACCAGGAACTTCAATTCCAAGTCACATGATATTTCCACTGTCTCACAACCAGATCCACAATGCTTGATGTAGAAATATCACAATAACATAGCCATATTTTTTAACATAAAACAGTTGCACAAAACCACATTCAGAGTTCTTCATATAGTCCAATAAACCACAAGTCCTAATACCATGTAATGTCACATGCTACACTTCTTAATTGTGTCACAATACCTCAACTGAAGGCTTGAAATTGTACCGTGCAACTTTGCCAAAACCACAGATTTTAATATAGAATTTCACAATGCCCAAGCCACAGTTCTTGATTAATATTTCTTTCTTTTTCTTGTGCCATACATCTTTTAAATAGTACAGTATCACAATGCAATTGTACTTCCTGACACAATCCTGCAGCGGTGTATAACAGTCACACTTTGCAAGACACTTGTCAATATTACATATACAGCATGTTTATTTCTGCCTCATCATCTATTCAAAATACAAGGTATATTAAAAATCAGTTTGATAAACAGGAAGTATACTGTGCTACTCTCTACATGTTTGGAAGAGATCTTCATAAGTATCACATGTATATGAAAACAAATGGGCAAGTATAACAATTTATCTTAGCTGATACAATCTTAATCTGTCTTGGCATTGGTGATTTTATTTTATAAGTGTTATTGCTAGAGACAGAATAGCTTACAAAAGGGCTCAGTGTGATATCTGACAGCCATATTATACACTGAACATTTGTGAGGCATTCAGCGAAAATGAGGCACATGTCGCTGGCCTTCATTTTGAGTAATGATGAAAAAACCAAGATCAGGTCTAAATTTAGGCCCATTGAGATTTTGGCACCTGGATGTTCCTTAAACATTTGTTTTTCTTCCCACAAAAGTTTTTCCTCGAATTCAAGACCCAAATGTATTTTTGAACGTTTTTTTTTTTTCTGAAGCCACAAAAATTGTCATGAAAATCCAGGTTATATAACGGATTACTTCATCCGTTTTACTAGGTCACCACATTCCTATGCTAGAAACTAACCCCATGTATTGCATACCAAGATGAAGAGTAATAAACAGGGCTATCCACTGATGAGTAGTTCACATGAATACATTATTTTACATTTGAAGTTTTCGAACTAGGAGTGGTGGGCAAGGACTTGGTGATCATGTTATCAGTGCCTTCTTGTTATCACCTATTCTCCTGATCATTACTGCACTCCTATTCCACCCTGCTCATTTGAACTCCTGTACATTGAATTAAAAAAAAAAAATGCTGTTAAGTTTCTGTCTAATTATTTGAAGGTTATTTATTTATTTAAAATAAACAATCTCAAGAGGTTGGGAAGTTGCTAGGATAACTCTTTTGCTTACAAGAAAAATGGCGTATGATGGCCCAGCTGCTTCAACACAGCCTGAATGTCAGCAAATTGCCTCTCTATTAAATAAATTAATAAATAAATATAGAGTGAGCTAAAAGAACTTGTGATTGAATTTTTCACTCTAATGCTGAAACAAAGCTGATGAAGGAGACAATTCAATGAACACCGAGATCTAGATCAAGTCAAAAGCACTTGAATTTAGATCTAGATCTAGATCTTCTGGTAAGAAATAAGTTTGCATAAAACCGATAGAGATGTAAATGCATCTTATTTTTTTGTGCTTTTAATATTCTAGATCTAGTTGACACCATTTGTTGCACATACTCTTACCTCGATTTAGATGTAGAATCAATTTTTAAAACTCTCCAGAAAATGTAAATCGTTTTCATACTTAGGCTGCTTCAACAGGTTGCTTCTCTATTAAACGAAGCCAGGAGATGTAATATTATTTACATAGTAAAAAGAGCAAGCTACAAGAACTTGTGATTGAATTTTTCACTGGAGGTAATTCCTACATTGACGAGAAGCTGATGACAGAGGCGATTTGATGAGCATCTAGATCTAGATCAAGATCTGTATTCAAATTGAAGTCTCTTCAATTTGGGTCTAGATCCTACCCTCTGGTAGGATACAAGTTTGTGTAAAACCAATTAGAGATGTAAATGCATCATATTTTTTTTTTTTTTTTGTGTGTGTTTTTAATATTCCAGATCTGGTTGACACCATTTGTTGCACATACTATTTCGATTTAGATGTAGAACCAATTTTTAAAGTTCTCTGGAGAATCTAAATCGTTTTCATACTTATGCCTACAGTGAAATATAAAATATCGTGAAATCTTTGAAAACTATTTGTAACAAGGAATTTGTCAGGTAACATGTTTGTTGTTTATTTGTGACAACTACACAGTTGTTTTGACTTGGTATGAGTTGAATATGCAATGTTTGCGTGAAGATGTAAGTCAAAATGTGCAAAAAATAAATGTGAAAACTTTAACAGCGTTTTCTCATTTTCATAGTATTGTGGTTTCTTGTCACTAAAATGCAATAGCTCAACATCTAATGAAGTTATTTACAAAACCCAGACTGCATTTTGTTGTGAAATATGTAAGGTTTCAGAATCTATTAATAACTGAAAATTGAAAATTTTCACCTATCTTAGCTGAATGCCTCACAATCATTTTAATCTATAAAATTGTATCATCATTGTCATAGAGCAAGACATCTTGAAATTTTGTTGCAGTCTAGTTTCAGGAACGTTATGAATATTTCAAAGTGAAAAAGTTGTGTAAGCTGCTTTGTATTTAGAATGGTATGATTGTTACAGAGTGGGAGAGTCTGAGGATGTGAATGAAAAGGGGAGATTCCAGAACCTGAAAATCGTGCGACCACCTGGACAAGGAGTGGACACCAATCCTGTCAACAGTTGTGAGAGTCCGCCTATCATGAATGCAGGCTACAACCCCATCGTGGTGAACAGCAGAGATTCTTTAGTAGCCATCAATAGTCATGAGACACACAACTCGACATCGTCTGTCCATGATCTAAGTGAATCCTACAATGTGAGGCACCATGTGCATGGTAGGTTACATAATAAATTACAGTGGGATGTGGGCTTGTTCAGCAAACTATCAGCCCTTTCTATTTTGTTGCAGCAAAAACATAAAAGGGCTATCACTCTCATCCTTCAGCAGAGACAGAATAAATATTTCTAAGTTAGTGGACTATTGTATGAAAATAGATTATTTTGTCAAATGACCTTTGTTGAGAAATTTTGTTGAGACTGGACGAAATGTGTGTCTCCTTGAGCTGATCACAGTTATGTTAATGTTGCATTTGTTTAATTTTTCACTCTCTGTTTTTTTCTTTTTGGTCGTTACAAAACCTTACTATATTTACATTGAGATATGGCACAGCATATTCTTATTAGCTCTCAAATCACTAGGCTTAATAAATGATAAGATTCTACTCTGAAGATGACAAAGAGGGATTTGTCAGATTTCCTTTTTGTAAAGTTTACTTCACTTGTGAATTATTGTTTTAAAATAAGTCAGTCCTATCATACTTAATTCATTTGAATAGATCATAAATAGTTACTCAGCCTACATATTTTCCAAGTACCCAAGCTCTAAGGTAGTACAATAGGTGTCATATACTTCTTGAAGTTATAATAATAATAATAAAGGCCATTTATATAGCGCCTCACCCCCGCAGGGCCCGAAGTGCTTTACAGAACTAAAATGTTTAGCAAATATATGCCTGAAAACAAACAAGTGCAATAACATACGTACATATAATATG
>JBCAUA010067623.1:0-11115 GCA_038406235.1 Peronia verruculata
TTAGCGTTAGGGTGGACTTGCGCTGGTCGAGGGTCCCAGCAGGTTAAGCCAGCGGGGTTGTTCTATTATTTGGTATAAACTGAACCTGGGGTAACAAACAAAAACAGCTTTCCCTACATAAAACTAGTATCGGAATTAACGCGGAAATCTTAACAATCGCCCATTAGTCCTGTCCAATGTTTTCAGATGAGCAAGGATTGGTAACTCTAGTGATTCTTTTCACAGTATCACTGCCGAGAGACTTTTTCATATATTTTATTTAATATTTGATTATGTGATTTAAATGACACAGCATATATAGGAGAGAGATCATCTTGTACAAATCAGTTTGGAAGAATTTCTGTACAAAAAAATTGAGCTTTCAGATTTTAACATGTGTACAGAGATGCCAAAAGTGAATCTTGATATGAACCAAATTCCATCAGCAGTTCTGTACATAGGAGAGACATGATTCTGAAGTAAATCTTGTTCCAAAATACATTTTACATCCCAAAGAGCAGAGAGTGTTACTGTTAGTGTGCAGTCCATTTCAAGGGGAACTCTCAAAGCTTCTGAGTGACAAGGGGAACATTTATCATCACAAGCATGCACACAACATGATTCAAATAGTATACTGTATTTTAACCATTAACAAAGAAAACTAACACTAACAGTTTTTCTATTCCCATCTGCTATGTTCAAGTGTGACAGTTTTCATTCTTTTTTTTTTTTCACCTGCTAAATATGTAGCAACACCCATTTCCTAGAGATTTTAATTTCAAAAGAAATGCCACCAAAAATAGATTTGGATGCAAGTAAAGATTGCTAATTTTTCATTGAAACTGGGAAAATGAAAACTTTGTGAAAAGTGAAGGTTGTGGTGTACTTTAGCTATAGAAGTGGAATTTCATTGCATTATGATCTTCAGCTTTTACCAGAACTTCAGCTTAGCCTCATAAAACAAGTGTAATTCACCTCTCAGAGTGAATGTTTCAAAACAACAATTTTATGCAGTCCAAGAGCTAGCAGTTAATGGGTCAGCTCCTGAGTATTTCATTTGTAACATGATGGAAAAAAAGTCAACATTTATTTTAAAAAATAAGACAATCTTTGGTCTCCTCCACTTAATTGTTGGAGCATCTCAATGACCAGAATGTTGTGAATTTGTATTACAGGTTTATGAAACAAATTTGTCATTATGGTTGTGGACAAATATAAAATAAAATGTGAATCCTAAAGTTCCATACCTTTTATTTTGTAACAGTTGCTTGAAAATGCTGGAATTTAATGCAGAAATAGGCATTCCATTTGAATGTGAGATTGCTGAAATTCATTATTTTATTATGTCCTTTAAACATAAAAAAAAAAAAGTTGAGATAGCAACAGTGTTACAAATCAACAGGACATTACTATTTGTAATATGAAAGTGCATGATGTGAATTGCTGTTTATGTCCTAAGATAGTTGAAAAAAAAGAGTTGGGATGTAGTAGGGTTTCATGTTTCAGTGGTGCCAAATGCAATTTTGTATTCGTGAAACATTACAATATTATTGTCATCCATATTATGTAGAATTTCACTGAAACCACTCATATAGCCTTCTTTGCATTTCACCTTGAGACTGATAATCATTTTTCATTCCTTTGATGCTTTCACAGATGTGTATGGGCACAAGGATTAGAAAATTACATTGTAACACAGAACAGCTTTAGTAAGACTTACAGTCACATTAACCATGGAGTTTCCTGGGATCCCTGGCTATAGGCCTCCCCATCCACAAGATCCGCAGAACATGCCACCACCACCTCCTAACTTTGCTCCTCAAGGGATGCAAAGAGATCAAGGAATGGGTGGTAACCCCATGTTCCCCAACACAGCCATGCCTCCACGGATGCCACCGGGATATCCACCTATGGGGGATCCACACATGCCACCAGGATATCCAATGGTGCAAGGCCAAGATCAAGGAATGCCAATGGGATTTCAGTCAGGAGGACCCATGCCAAACCCAGGTTTGCCGCCAGGATACCACCCACAAATGGGAAATCCCATGAATACTAGACCGCCCCAGAATCTGCAGCAAAACTTCCAACAGAATGCGAACATGAGGCCCAGTATGCATCACCAGAATTATCATCACCAACAGCAGCACCACTCTCATCACCAGCGTGGTGTTTACCATGGCCAGCATCATCATCAGCAGCACCAGGTTTCTGATTATCGTCAGCAGCATGGTCCACAACACCATCACCACCCCCATCATCCACCACAGCACCATCCCCAGCCAAACATGGTCGGTGATTTCCATCACCAGAATCAGAACACAGCTCCTCACGATTACCATCCCCAACAGCAGGATTACTCATTGCAGCAGAATAATGATTACCACCCCCCTCACAATCGAGGCTCAGATTTCTCTCACCACGACCAAGGAATGTCACACCATGACTTCCGGCACGGAAATCGAGACCACCAGAATATGATGGGTGGGTACATGGATCACGGTAATATGGGCATGCAGAGCATCATGAATGAGCATGCTATGATGGGCCATGTTGAAGGTCACATGCTGGGCGGAGGTGACGCCTACTCTCAGCATCCTATGATGCACATGTATGGAGATCCGGCTTCAGGAGATTTGAGAGAAGGGGATTTTGTGTAAGTAAATACTCAGTAGAATTGTTGACAGAACTAGTAAAGAATTTGAGTAGAAAGTTTTAGACAGCTAAGACAATGAATATGAGAAATGTTCCATTTTACTCAGAAAACTGAAGGTCACTATATGTCTTGAACCAATTGGCTATAGACATTTATGAATACATGTATTAATTTATAATGGCGTTTTACATTAGTACACCTTCTGCTTTTAAACATGGAAAAGCAGATTTACTCATATATAGATTTCATTTCTTGTGAAGCAAAGTCCAGTGATTGCAGCAGTATTGAAACTGTATGCTTCAGTGCTGAATTGAATATATATTTTTTTCTAATATTCATTTATAGCAGTGTATTATATTTGAAAAGTTCAAAAGTTACCCGATGCAGCTAATTTTAGTATCTCAAAGTTTGGTGTTCTTGTGAATGTGAACTGCTGTGGGGTAAAAGTCAAGAAATGTATTTAAAGGAATTGTTGTGATAATGCTCTAGATAATGCACTTTTCGCTATATGATGTAAGGACTCCAACTGAATACTGTGCCATTGTGAATGAAACCAGTGGTAATCAGTGTTAAGTAGAAAGGGAAACCATAAGGAATGATCTGCCTGCTTTGTTAGAGTGAAATTCTGTTGACAAATTTCTCCATGGTTGATGAGAATGAACAGTCATAACACATATTATCCTTCAATTATATTTTTTTTCCTAAAATATTGAAACATTTGGTAACAGAACTGAAGTATAATAAATGCAGTATTTTCCAATTTTGACATTGTTGTTCCTTAGTTTTCATATATATTTTAGAATGGTCACCTTGAATAAGCATTTCAATGCATAGTATGAGTAAGATACAAAACTAGCCAAAAGAATCACCAGTAACCCAAAATCCATGTAGTGAAGTATGGCCCTATATATCTGTTCCCTGTTTTTTTTTTTTTTTTTCTTTAAGAAAAGAAAAAAAAAAAGAACAAAGGTGAAAAGATTTAAAAGATCTAATTCTTTTACCTACTAGCCTACTTGGTTTTAATATTGTCAATTCCTATGGTTTGTTGCAGTCCTGTTGGGTGTCAGTTGATGGACAAGGTAATGAATGCAAGTATCACAAGTGTCAATTTTGATTGGCATCAAGAATTATTGTGGGCTGGCAATCAAAGAGTGAGTATTGTTATTTTTTTCATCAGTTATTTATTTTAAGGTGAATTTTTTATCTTGAGTATAAAGAGCTTTGATTTTAAGTGCTTTATAACTTGTGCTGCCTCAACTTTTGGAATGAATTGATTTGTTAAATGTTAATGGCACATTTGATGTAGTTGATAAATTCATTTAAAAAAAAAAAAAGATGCCATGCCATTTACACTGAGCAACATTCAAGCATTGTCTCTTTCTTTCTGATTCATTCTTAAAGGGTTATGTGGCATCTTATTACGGCACAGACTTTCAGAAGTACTCAGCTTTCAGAGTCCATCATGAAGAGGACGTCCGCATGAACCTGTCATTTCCCCAAGGAGTGCTGTCGCTGACCCCTAGTCTGCTGAGAGGAACCCTCAGACGAGGACTCAGTGTCTTCACTTTCAAGCAAGTTAACTTTTGTTTGTCCTAGCATTTGCTAGGAAAGACTTGATATAATTGATCATGTTGAATATATCTCCAGTTTTTTTTTTCTTTTGTTAAAATCTTTTATCGTTAACTTTTCACGTCTCAATTCTGAATTTTCCAACATTTGTTGTAATCCCAGCCAATGTCTGGAGTTTCCGCTAATTTGCAGTGCCTGTTTTTACTCATTTTATCATTTTGCACAGATCTGTTCATATGTCAGTTATTGGCTGCAATTAACTTTGCTTATCTTTCTTTGGCTGACCCCCTTGATTTCAGAAACAATTGTTTTTGACTTTATATTTACAGTGATTAGTATTTCTATGATAATGAGTGATGCTGTAGTTATAAGCATTTAAAAAAAAAAAAAGAAGAAATCCACAGAATTAAGTCATTTCTAGATGTGTTATCAACATTTATGGGCCTTACTTTAATGGAACCCTAAAATGTGTTACCAACATTCATGGGCTTCTCTTTAACACAACCCAAAAATCAATTCCAATATCATTGGAAACCAATTTAATTGTTTTGAAAAGTGTCATATTAGATCTATACAGATAATCTTTAGAAAAAAAAAGAAGCAAAACTTATCTTTATTATTTTTTAAATTTAAATTCTCAGCTCATATTTTAGTTTCATTTACTTATTGCTGGCACAGCACAGCACTTTCACCAGAAAAAGTAACTGTAAGTGCTAGTTTTATCTCAGCTACCTAAATGGTATATTTAGAATGAAATGTGATGGAAAGAAAGTATTTATAATCTTTATTCACTGTTATTGTAAGAGACTGTGATAAGCATTCTGGTGCTTTTTTTTTGTTGTCAAGTAGTGTCCTTTATTAGAATATGCAGGAACCAGCTGAAAGTTATTTAGAGTAGATCATAGTGTAGATTCATTTTTTGGTAAGTTTGATATCACAGTACTGATACTCTAAATGTTTTCTTGTGTGTTTTGTTTGGGTTGTTAAAAAAAAATCCTGCAAAAGTTATTGGTGTTTTTCTGATAACGGGAGATAGTTTCGCAGATTATCTGCCCCTTCGAAAAGAGGGGCTCATGTAAGAAGAGATCATTTTGACAGCTCCATTACTTCCCTTTGCCTGACAAAAGCAGTGTTGAGCAAGCAATGTAAAGAGAAAAAAATCCCTTTACTTCTTGTCATTCGAAAGACTGATCACCAAAGAAACAAACAACAAAAAAAAAAAAAAGATTTGAAATTATAACAATAAGAACAAAACATTCTCTTCATGTCATTTTTTTAAAAAAAATTTTCATGGTGTAAGTTTCAATCAAAGGGTGCAAAGTGTTTTTTTCCTCTTTACACCGCTTGTTCAATCCCTCTTTTGTCTGGTGAAGGGAAGTAATAGGACTGAGCACAACGATTTACCATTATCATTATAAAAAAACCGAAACATATCGTTCCAGGGATGCTCATTTGCATGACATGCAGTGTATGATGATGAGGGGCAGCGAGTCGGTGCTCATCGGAGGTCATCACAAGCAAGTGTTGGAAGTTGACATCATTCAAAATCGTCTCAGCAATGTGGTAAGTATTGTTTTGCACATGATTTTTGAAGAAAGAAAAGATTCGTTGTTCGTATTTGGCATTTGAACATCCTGATTTATGATGATTCTATCTTTAAATAAGATTAAAGTGAAATTTATAAAAATATTTTTTCTTATTATTTAAAGTTTTCAGTGGCAGATAAGTTATATATATTTTTTGTAACCTGGCAGGTGCAGTTTTGATGCATGTTTTTAGAAAAGGTCCGTTTAGCAACCAAATAGATTTAACTTGGTTGGATGGGATTATTGCCAAATAGCTGTTTATTTGTTGTTGTTGTTTTTTTTTTCTTATTTTTATTTTTAATTGATTTGTTCATGTGCATTTTGTCAGTATGAAGTTAAGGACACGGGAATCGCAATTTTCCGGAGCACTGATCGCTTTATCTGTGGCGGAGACAGCACAGGAAAGGTCAGTAATATATTGGATACAGTTGTGTTTATTCATTGATTTTAATGTGACAAACCTATTGATGATACTTAGATAATTCAGCATGGATAGAAAGAATAATTCAGGACATGATACTGAAGGGAAAGAATTAGATTGGTTTTTTAGATTAAAGTTAATTATTATTTTTTTTTTTTTTTGGTCAGATGTGGGGTTGCAAAAATTCAAATTCAGTATAAATATTCTGGCTACGCTTTTTAATATAATATCTTTATTCTTTCAGGTGACAGTATATGATGCCAAGACAATGCGTGCAGAACATACATTGGATGCACACAGCAGTTGTTTGTCTGACTTTGACATCCACGATAACTTGCTCATTACTTGTGGCTTCTCCAGCAGGTCAGTATTGTTATTCTGTGTCTTCAAACACTCTTAGTATCTTTGTAATTTATTTGGCCATACTGTTTTGGATGGCATGGAGTAATCTCTCTGTCCTGTGATAATACAAGATTGTAACTGTATGCGATGTTGGTTGTGCAGTATAGGATAATTTTTCTCCATATAATCCAATCTTTGCTAGCCTTGCTGACTTCAAGCAGTCTCATTCCACCAGATTCAGTGGTACTGCAGATAACGGCATTTCATGGTCTGTCTTTCCCTCAGGTTTCTTGTGGAAGAACAAGTCTCCATGTCCATCTTTTGGTTCCTTTCTTCTTTTTATTATTACCGGAAGCTTCCTTGTTGTTATTGTTTCTAATTCTTTCCGTATACTATCTTTTATTATTTTCATGTGTCATGTTGAAGTTAAGCACTTCCTAAAAAAAATATGTCCAGCATCTTCAATTACTTTATCATTATGTGTATCTATGAAGTACGGGCATTTCAATATTTTTTATTTTTAGATGAGAGAAATAAATGTGATCTTATAATCAATCTTATGTCTCATTAACTGAAAGTCTTCTTTTGTGGACAAAAAAAAGTTATCTTAAAATCTGATCTGTCTTATGTCTCATCAACTATGAGTCTTCTTATGAGGATAAAAAAGGTTCTCTTATCTTATTATCTATCTTATGTCTCATCAGCTATGAAATGTTTTGTTTTGTTTTTGAATACAAAAAAGTTTATCTTATCTTATAATCTATCTTTTGTCTCATCAACTATGAAAGTATTCTTTTGAGAATAAAAAGTTTATTTAATCATATCTTATAATCTGTCTGATGTCAAAAGTGAGTCTTCTTTTGGGGCCCCAAAAAAATTATCTTTTCTTATAATCTACCTTATGTCTCATCAACTATGAACAATTTTTTGTTGTTTTTTTTTGTTTTGAGTGCAAAAGAAAAAGTGTATCTATCCTATTGTTTCTTACCTTATGTCAAGTAAAAGTCTGAGAGGTTACAAGTCACTTAAGTCTGTCACTTGCGATGTCCTTTCAGAATGAACACATTGACTCCGGACCGCCTTCTGATGGTGTATGACATGAGAGTGATGAGAGCCATGGCACCCATTCAAGTCTCCATAGATCCTACATTCCTGCGATTTGTGCCAACGATACCAAACCACCTCATTGTTGTTTCACAGGTAGGCTTGGCCCTGCTCATTTCATAGCATTCAGACTTACAAAATGAAGTTTTTCAAGATCAAGTCCCGTGACTTGGGAATTTTCGCTCACACACTGATAGGCGTACATGCTGTGCGCATAGCAGACAGTTCTTGATAATTCAGATATGTCCACACCATGTGAACAAGCCCATGTGTGAGTGATGATCCCTCTGTCATGGATCAACTCTGAAATACCTCACTGACATTTGACAGCTGAAATTCATGGGCCTCATAAATTGAGATATTTTACATTTGTAGTGAAATTGAAGAGGATACTCCACATCTCATCAGAATATGAACGGGATTTTGTAGATGATGTCACTGTGTTTTCTCCATGCAAATGTATGTGCTGTTTCAATGAGAGATGTCAGATTTTTTATATTAGTTGAAAACGAGATTTTTTATGGCAATCATAGTCTTCCATGCTGAGCCTGAACTGTTAATTTTTTTATCGTACAAAATATATTTCAATTTTACAGTCATGTCAAAAAACAAGGAAACACGAGCAGAGTAAATTTTCTGACTTTTTTGTGAAAACAATTTAACATCCCTGTACTATGAAAGATAGATGAGGCAGTGATAGGTGTGAGCTGTTGTTGTTGTCTTTTGTGTATATGTCACTAAATTACAATTTATTTAGTTTTATTCAATATATTCCAGGAAAATTAACTCTGAGATTCCCATTTTAATTGGACATTGAAGGGGGTTGTGCGAAAAAAAAAAAAAAATTGCATCAGAAATTCATTCTCTGTTGAAAACATGGTGATTCTCTGTGCGATGCAGTTTGACAAGTGGCTCATTTCATTGTGTCATATTTCATATCATGGTGTTTTATTGCTCTTTTTACAAGACATGTCATTCACTGTCTTGTTGAATTTTCCCTCAGATGGGCAGCTTTCAGCTGGTTGAGACGATAACTGGGGGCACCCCCAACACAAGACTTTCATATCCAGTCGACACACATGGAGCATATCTTGTGGCATTTGACATATCCCAGACCTACCAGGCCCTTGGATTTGGGGACAGTGCAGGTGAAATGAAAGCACTCAACATACTAGATTGTAAAGTGCATGGAGTGTTCCCTCTCTCCCTCCCCGCCTTCCTCCCCCCTCTCTTTCTGTCTCACTTTCTTTCATTCTCTGTTTTTTTGCCCGCTTTCGGTTGGTCTCATTGTCTCCCGTTCTTTCTCTCTTTCTTTTGTTTCTCTCTTTCTCATCCTCTTTCTCTTTCTGTCTCTCTTCCTTTCTCTCCCTTTTCTCTCTTTCTCTGTGTGGGGTGGATAAGTGGATTTATGTGGATGGCTGTGTGTGGATGTAGGATGTGTGTGGGTATGATTGTGAATAATGAACTCCAGATTACACGTGTGATCATTTGTGTGTACTCTAGTGGGATGTCAGGCCAAAACCTAAGGTACAAATGTCTTGCGTTCAGGGCAGATGAGTCAGAAGTCACTTGGGGCGGACTCAAGTTATGGTCGTTTTTAACTGTTTTGCAATTCAGGTACCAAATTTTTGTTTTCAGACTAGGAAAGGAATTTTCATTTTGTGGAAAACAAATAACAAAATTTTGGTGTCTTGGTCGGAAAATAGTTTAATGGAGCCATAACTCCAAATCTGCCAGCGTGGCTTTCAATTCAGTTGCCCTATGTGCGAGACAAATGCAGCCATATAAATATGCACTCAATGAGCAGCTCTTAGTTCTGGTCTTGACGGGTGCCCGTTTTTTCTATTTGGCTGGTTAATGAACTGTTTGATCAGCCAGCAATGCTACTTCCTTTTGCCAAGTACAACAGATATAATGCAAGCATATATTAAAATCACTGTTTCTCCTGTTGTGTGAAAAATGTGAAGAAAAAAATATGAAAAAGAAAACATTACGGTTAGAAAAAAAACATTTCCATTCTGTGGTTAATTTTTTCTAGAATTTTCCATTGCCCTTATGTTAAACTAGCTGGGTACCCCCACGGCCTCCGTGGGAGGTTTTTTTAAAAAACATAGTCCTGCGACTTAAATTTTGTTGGCCTGCATGAGCACCTTGATGCTGATATTTTGGTTCATTAAAGTGAATATTACTCTAAGAAAACGTGTTTTGAACGCCTTGTGTGTCCTGCACGGAAGTGATGGCGGACAAAATGAATGATAGTTCGGCATTAAAAAAATAACTGAAAACAGCTCTGTAGATTCAATCAAAATAAAGAGTAGCCTATAACACAGTTGGGTATTAGTTCCCATGTCTGTAATTTTTTTGAAATTTAAATGCCTGCCGATTACTACTTTATTGGACTATAAGATAAGTGCCACGCCCCATGATCGCTCTTATTATATAGATAACAAGAGACAACATGACTTTTTTTTTTCCCCCTCTTTACAATGTTTTTGTTATACGGCTCATGTAAGATGGCTGAAAGAAATTTGGTACCTGAGTCAGAAAATAACTAGAAATGGCTATAGTTCGAAATCACCCGGCGTGACTTCCGACTCGTTTGCCCTAGGTGTAAGACAAATGTCTTTGGATATGCTGAAATAATTAGATATAATTATGGATATTCCTGGCATTAGTGCGTCTTTTGATATATTTTAGTTTTTTCAAATTTTTTTTTTTTTTTTTTTCAGGCGTGGATTGGGTAGACAAAATTATTTTTTGTATTATTATGTCCTTCATCCCCCCCCCCTCTCTCTCTCTTTGGTATTTCAGACATTTGTTCGAATTGTATTTTCAGGCATGAAATGGTTGGATAAAATTATATTCCTTTTTGGTTTGATAGTCTTGGCACTGTTCCCTTATTTGGTATGTTTTAATGTTAAAAAACTTTGTTTTCAGGCAACGTTCATCTTTACTCAACTGGTCAGAATGATGTTGTCTTCAATCCTTACTCAGAGCCAACTGAATTTGCAGATCCTGTGAGTTCTATGATTACCACCATTGATTTTTTTGAGAAATGGTCCATGAAAAGCAACGCTTTAAAATGTTGGTTGTCATGTTACAGTGATATCATTTACAAAACTACTGTTTGGTACTTTATGTTCACCAGGACATAGATACAGAGACATTATTTAATCTTATAATCTTTCTTTGCAAGAGAAATATACTGTTTGAAATTGATATCCTAAATGGGTGAATACAATCTTCTCACAAATTTCTCTTTTATATATATATATATATACATACATATATATATATATATTATCATTATTATTGTTGTATTACTCCTCACGGCGGTTCAGTAGAGGACCGCTTAGTTAACGCCTCAGTAACTTTGACCTTGCCGGTGTCAAGCCCAGGTGACGCTCGATCGGGTTACCTTATCGAGGAATGCGGCCAGCCCTGGAATTTTACCATTT
>JBCAUA010067634.1:0-11115 GCA_038406235.1 Peronia verruculata
AGTCATGAACTTTTTCTAGCTCTTCTCCTTCGATAATTACTGGTTTAAAATTTGCCTTTCCTATGTGCATAACTTTTTTAGAAACTTAGCATTTGATTTTTTTTTAATACCATAGCCCCCTTCTCAGTATTTTATTCCGACATATTTAAAGGAACAGTATAATTTCTCTCAATTGGTATAAAGAATTCATTTACTTCTGAAAAATTAAATGTGGAATGTATTTCGCGGTCGATTACATAATAGAGAGTATTGATATAGCGCTTATCCCCGTAATTACAGGCTCTAAGCGCTTTACAATCTATTATTACCCCGACAGGCCCAAAGAAGGCACATAAACGTTCTCAGCTTCCTGGGAAGCATACAAGATGGCTGCCTGTTAGGCGCTCAAATCCTTATCACTCTATGTCACTGTCTATAGTCGGGTCCCCATTCAAACCTGGGTGGAGTCAGGAAATGTGTGTAAATTGCCTTTCCCAAGGACCTGTCAGGATTCTAACCCGGAACTTCAGATACCGAGTCTGACGGCCTAACCGCTAGTCCACGACACAATTTCATGGTCGAGGGTTTTCAGTGGCTCTGTCGTTTGGCATCTGCAACTCAGTTGGTGAGGTTGCGGATTCTGGCCGACTCGCGGGCCCTCTCATCGGGGTATGGAAGGACATGAAGATCAAACGATCTGCATTATTTTCAGTGACTCAACGGTCTCCTGGCTTCCTCTGGGTAGAAAAGCCCGATGTCTAGCCTTTTCGGATAAGGGCGAATATATTTCGGAGGTCCCGTGCGCACATAACCACTTTAAAGAACCCTTGGCAGCGAAGAATCGATGGAAGAGTAGGCAGCATGCCGCTGTCCGGGCAAAATTTCCAGATTCCAAATTTCTAAAAAGAAAAAAAAAAGAATGACAAGCTCTTTAAAAAGCCGAGATAATCCTATTTTCTTGGGATTAGAAAGGCTTACAAAGGAAATCCTCCTTCGCCACGAGCTGCCTGCCATGCACGCGGCAATCCCTTGGTTCCGGATCGAATCTCGGAAAATCTCAGGCCGATACTCCGGTCCACGAGGTTGGATGGTCGCCATCTCGAATAACCGTGAGAGGGAAGAGCAGTTTGATAGCTCTGTCTCTCTTGATGTATGCTCTAAAAATATTGCTGTTACTGCTACTCTTGTTTTCAGTAATTAAAGGGTTGGAAGATACGTCTTTCTGTTTTTTAAACATTAGAAAAGTTGTTACAATATCTTTCATTGTTACAATCTCTACCACGTCTTTCATAAGTGATGGCTTGCTGAGGGTTTGGGTCATGTTATAAATCGGAGATATTTTGCTTAACTCTTGTCTTCATAATTTTACTGTGGGTATTTACATCTTTTCCCCTCTTTTTGTTATAATTAACAGACCAGCAAGGACTCGGCATATCGGAAGGTGGGACATCTTGCCTTTGTACCTCAATGTTTGTTGTGTAGCAAACATCTCTGGCTGTCTACCATGTTCATGCCATCTTCACATCAAGCAGTGTTGACTTCTGGATCTTCAGATTGTCCACTCGACCCTGGGTCTTCAGATTGTCGACTCGCCAATGTCGAATGGGGTGGCAGTTCTAATCTCTAGCAGATGGTTCCAGCCCTAGACAGTGACTTGACAGGACGAAGTCTGCGTTTTCAAGTCTGGACCATATTATAGTAAGTTAGTAGTAGCAATAAGATAGTTTAGGAGACTTTTGTCAGGGACAAGCCATTGACTTGTTCGAAATCTCCACGTAACATTTTGTGATCGTGTTATTTTCACGTCATACTATCAAAGACATCCAAATTATCTTTTTTTACAGAGTGGAACACATTGCCTTGAACAGTCCATACATGAGTGACTGTAGTTTATTAGTGTAAGCCTGTCATCTCGAGTGAAACAAAAAACATTTCTTCACTGATTGGATTAATTACCTTTGTTCACATCGCCATTCTAGCAAGCACATCACCAAACTTCTGACCACGTGGAGGTTAACACTGAGCCCATTACAAATTCATAAATTTTTAAAATATTTTGATGATAGTTTTTAGTTGTGGCATTGGAGATCTAATTTAGACCGCTATTTAGAGATTGTGTACAAGATTCACAACTAGGATACAGGAAAGACAGCGTCTTGCATTATACCCTGCTGCTCTCGCTACACATCGACTCCTTAGCTCTAACGACATTCATATTATAGGGCATGTTCCATGGACAGACTGCTAGGAAGTCTGTGTTATAATGGTCTGTTATACCATCATTATTATAGTGTTCGGTCATTTCTCCCATGCAAAGCATAGATTAAATTTGATGATTTAGATCCATAAACTGTTTTCCAGCACTGGCACTCCATTTTCATCATATCCTTAGTTTGGTCTGGACGGAAATTTTGATTTATATATTTACTTGTTTTCATAATAATCACAGCCGCGTGCATACAAGGATGGTTATGTTCAAAATAACCAGCACGCATACTACAAGTTTTGTTGATAGGGTGAACAGTATTAATGAATTTATTCCGCTGTCAGTGTTTTTGAGAAGGGTAGTCATTACTTCGTCATATCTTGGAAAACAGGCTGGTGAATTGAGTTCAGACTTGAGACAATGAACAACTGTCCATACTTTTTATATCCAACATGATTTTTACTTGTAGGCCTAGTACACATCCGATCTGAAAATAGTGAAAAGTATTCATTTATAAATGTGAAAAACCTGATTTCAAGCATTTATTTCTCAATGCAAGGCTTTCACCCCGATCTTCATTTTTTCATTCAGCCAGAACATTAACACAAGAGACCATGTGTACACAAGGATTCCTGTCTCAGCAGCTGCTCCACCGTAGACAACTTACCCGACAATTGCCAGCGCCGTACAGCTGTAGAATGTGAGCTCTGACGTGCAGGTATTGGAAGATTGTAAAACAACGAAATCGGTAAGTCAGATTGTTCAGTGTATAAAATTTGCTTTCTTTTTAATTCAGGTCTGTATTCTGAAGCTATTTCATTATAAGCTGTTCATTTTTTTTTTTTTTTTGGTTAATTTTTTTCTCTTTTTGTTCACATGACACAGTATTTAGCCGGGACATCGGGAATGCCCTTGGCATCGACAGCGAGCTCAAACACGAAAAACTGGACAAGTGATTTGAATTATATCAAGTTTTATGGCAACTGTAATGAATAAAAGTCAGAATATTAATATAAACATCTTTCTGCATACCCATAAAACATTCAAGATCTTTGTGTTCTCATAACTGTGTGTAATAATGACCACAAACATGACCGCTGACTACTGACACCAGGGTTTTGTAGTCACCATGCACAATTTTCACTGAGCCCGCTCGATAGTTTTGATCCCTCTCTCTCTTGCGGGCGTCTTTGGCGCAGTTTATCTGTAAAATCTAGGCAACTATACAAAGGAATGGATTTTAATTTTCGTAAGCAGTGAAACTAAATTTCAGCAAGTAAAAGCTTTTAAATAAAAAATATATTTTAAAAAATTGAGCAACTACACGTTCATTCATTTTTGGGACTGGGGGAGGGGGGGGGGTCAGGTGGGAATAACAGGCTTGTGTTGTTGACTGTATTATTTAACATGTCGGACATAAGACAGTGTGCTTAAGGCACTATATTTCTTAACACAATCGGGGGATTAAAGGCAGGATGTTACTATGCTAGGCTGGAAAATCTCTGAATTTGACCCATTTGGGTTCAGTATAGTTATAACTGGATCTCGAAACTGAACTGTTTCGGTATCGATTTTTTAAAGTTGTAAATTGTAGGACTTTTTTTTTTTTTTTCACCTCAAAAATTTCATTTCAAATGTAGATTGTTTTTATAAATGTTTACATTCTTTATGTTCAGTTTTCTCGAAATCATGTTTTACCTTCATTAGGAATCTATTTCTCCAAAATCATTCTTCACACAGCCTTGAAATTTGCTATAAAGCAAGCTCAAATGCTGTTTCAGTGGATGAGGTACTTTAAAGATACCTTCCATTCTTTTCTAGCAAAACTGCATTAGAGTTGAAATTGCCTGGGAAAATTTAAAAAAAAAAAAAAAAAATGGTGACACTGTGCCTGGATTTGGAACTCTTCCTCAAACTATTGCTGTCACCCTATCTCCTAGGACATTAGTGCTGATGTAAAATCAAGGAATTTGGAGAACGTCTCTTGTAACTGTAGGATAGATTTTTAAAAATACCTTTAAAATTGGCAGAAAATTCAACATGGCTGTCATCTCATCCTCCGTGATTTTTTTTGCAAACTGAAGAATGTACCTTTCCACAAACATGTTACTACAAGCAGGGGTACATATCTAAGCTTACAAATTGATTTTAACATCTCGTTATAAAAAAAAAAAAAAAAAGTTGGTCTGAGGAAAGCATTCTGCTTACATTACTATTAATTTTTCAGATGAGCTGAGCTGAAAAAAAAAAAAAAAGCATAACGGTGTTCATCCCCTCTCGAATTTTCATCCAAATGCTTTGATGCATCTTTGCTGTATTTTGAGTGTCCATGTAGTTAAGCACTGAACCTCATTAATTCAACAACTGGCCTCCAAGTCTTTTGAGCGCTGTTGTTACAGGCTGCCATGGAAAATGTATCTGATAAACTGTCACGGATTGTCACTTTGGATATAGCTTGGGCCGACTACGAGTTTCCTCTCATTGAAATGACTATTTTTAGACTGAAAAAGGGTCTTCCATTAAAGAAAGCGGTCGTACTTAAAGACTGAATCACGTGGTCTAAAACTGTCGCATTTCGACACCTATAAGGCCGCTTTTGCTCCCATTTGAGAACTACACCGGTCCCCATCTGGTCGTGAAACGGTGACTGAAAGATATCCCAGGGAGAACAAGGCACACTCGAGAAATATTGCCACAGCTTGGCAAGCGTATCGCTTACTCTAGATAGGAATTTCTGTAACGTTCACGATTAGTTCTAACTTTCCAGCCAACGCCCAGTTCTTTCAGCTTTTTTTTTAAAACAGATTATTTAGTGAGATGCATAGTTTTTGTGACGTGTTTTAAATCTACGGTGCATATGAAGAGAGCTTTTACTTCAGTCAAGAGATGATCAATCCACCTTTAGTAAGCCAAACTATCATTGAGTTTAAAAAAAAATGTTGTTTTTTTTTTTTCGAAAATTTCCTATCGTGTTGTGTGGACAGACCTCGAGTTGTTTAGGCTACTTCTGAGCATATGAAGAAAACAGCCGGGGAGTTAGGGGCCTGTTGATCTCATCATACAATTTAAATTCACCTGCATAATCTTTTTCACCACTGTTAGCATTAGCAACGTATTCACCAAGAGCAACGGGGCGTTATTAGTCACGCAAAAGCACATGTCTTAAAAATGCTTTTAAGTTTAGCATTATAGAATAATATTGAAAAAAAAAAATCTTTAACGTGGTGCTATACACGGTGTTGCAAAACCTTTGTGAAGAGCAAATGATGGACACTGGCAAAATAATAATTTTCCAATCTGTATTATAAACGCCTACTAATGATGTGGACGACTGATAGACGGTACTGTCATGCTTAGGTCTGGGTTTCGGTCCCTTCGGCTTGCCCCGGAGAGCGGTGCCATATCGAGAGTTTGTCTTGGAACGTTGACGAGTCGAAATATGGCCACATACCTCTTCATCAGAAAACCCATGTAATATTCGAGCCATACTTTTAGAAACCAACCATCAATGAAATAATGTGGCGAGGGGGTTCGATCAGAATGTGGAGTTCGATAACGGGGGTGCATGGGTTCAGAACCAATGACTCACGAAAATTTTGTTTCAGGCCTGGAGATTTCATTGAGAAATGTGTGTTAGAGCAAATTTACATACCTGTTGAGATTGTCTCCCTTCAGTGCCGTTTGTTTAGGTAAATTCAATGCTGTAAGAGATGTGAAGAGGAGCATTTTTTTTTTTTTTCTCGCGTGCATCGAACCAAAATGGCATTTTTTAAAAATCTTTTAGATCAATGATGTATCGTCTACAAATACCCCCCCCCCCTCCGCCCCATATTATCTCTTGCAAATTAATGCAGGTCTATCGTGAGATTCAGCGATATGTCAGTGAATGAGCTGAAGTCTATCTAGAGGTCCAGCTAGACATAATTACAGTCATTAAAAAGAGAAAAATATTACAATAACTAAAAAGAGAAAAATTACAATAATTAAAAAGAGAAACATTTCACAGTGTAGTAGCCATATTTGTATGAATGTGCCATAAAATTCAAATACAAACCATAAACTAAATGACCCAGAATACCTTCAAAATACACACGCTTGCCATATACTTCAGTTGCAAGGTGATATCGGGTTTTCCGAAGATAGATCTCTATACTTAACAATCTTAACCATATACATACATTACACATGTCCCAAAAAACTGCCCCCATCATTTCCATTTGCCATGCTTTATTATAGCTTGCATGTATGTGCATGTTAGAATCTTCTTCTTCTTTAGGTGTGAGATCTGGAGTAGACATCGACGACCATGGCTTGCCAGGCCCTTCAGCTGTCAGTTCTCCTTATGAACTCAGTTTTGCTCATTTCATTCTTGGTGGCGCATCTGTTGAGGCTGCTAATATATTTCATTCGTTTGCCGCCCTTTGCTTCTTCGTGTTGGAATAGTAGGCTTTTTAGGAGGGCGATCGATCCAGATATTCAGCAACACTCGTTTTCACTGTATTTTTCATGGTCACCGCCATATATCAAGGATATTACTTTCCCCATGGTGAAGTTCCTATCTAGATGTGTACATAGACAATATCAAGTCATCAAAGTTGGTGGATAGATGCCACATTTTTCTGATGGCATGTTTATCCATCATTCCAAGCAGTTGGATAGTAGTACTAGCACTAAGTAATATAAACATTGTCATCAAGCGAAAACTCCATTTCCAGACACTTTAGATACATTCACTGACATGCGCGTTTTACCATCTCGCAAAGCCTCAGAACAAGAACGGACTCAGACTCGTTGCCTCAGCTTGAGAGTCGTGTCACTTGTGACAAATGAATTTCTGGTTAACGGTTAGTTTTTACACGCAGCCAGTTCACTTTCTCGGAATACTCCAGTTAATTATGTTGATCCATAGTTTTCTTCCCGAAGTATGTTAGACAGGCTCGTTGGTAAAGGCATCAATGCACTGTTTCCATTGTCATTCATAAACTTTGAAACGTTCACTGCAGAGCCAACTTCAACAACTTTGTTCACTTTCTTGATGTTATTGTTACTGATTCAGCGATTATCTGGACTCTCGCCATTCGATCCAATGCCATGTTGCGAACGGTTTAGGTACGTTTCAGCTGCTGGGATTTCCCATATAATAAGTAGTCCCGAGTGGTTCTTGGAAGGAAAAAGCTCTGAGGTCACTTAGGGCTGCACACTGGAAAAAGTGGTGATCCACAGTGTCGTTCCGGTAGTCACAAAAAGGACACATTGGCGCGTGTTCTTGTTTTGTTCTGTTTAGGTTCAGTGTGTGTGCTGTGTTCTCATGCAAAAGATCATAACCGTTGTTTTTTTTTTTTTTGAGATGACTGATACTTTGGTTTTTGATATGGTCATATTTGAAAATTGCTCTGCCTGTCTTGCCCAAGGCCCAGTCGTCCACCCAATCTTGTTTTACACTGGTGTTGGTGATTTATTTTGCAGTATGGTATATGATGTTGGTATATTGAGTTGTTCTCGTCGAAATTTCCTCTTGGCGATTGTGCGGTGTCTGCTCTGTCATTTTTTTAGGTGTTTCCTGATTGACATTACATGAGGCTTTCTGGCTGCGTGTTTACATAACAAGATTTGTTAGGTCTTGACTATGGTGGTCAAAGAGCTCGACTTTCATCTGGGTACTGAATAAGTATCACATATCCGGCCTTTGTGGTGCCTTTGAATGCAGAGCCGTCTGGGTAGACGTGCATCAAGTCGCTTGTGTAGCTGTAGATTCTCATGTGACACTAAAATTAACATCATTAAGTTGGTAGATTTTGTGCTTTTCTCTTCTCGAGCGGTTACAGCCTTTGCCTCTTCTAGAGACGTTTGAGGTGGGATGTTCTTTAGACTCTTTTCGTTTGTTTTGAAGTAGATGCTGGCTATCCATGAAATCTGTGTGTTGTTCCAAAATACAACTCAGTGGTAGAAAAACTCCTCGGGTGGAGGGAGGCAGGTGACGGTCTTCAGAGGAAGAGTGGGTTCTTTCATCAGATATTTCGGCCTTTAACTCCCTGACATCTTCTAGAACCGCGGCCACACCGGGGTCTTGACTTCAATGTCCGTCACCCACGCTTTTTTTTTTTCCCACTTCAGGGACTCTGATGGGATTTGAACCAGTGCCGTCTGGTTTTCAGTCCAGTATTCTAACCCTTAAGCTACGCCTGCCATTGTTTTTATGGCATAACTTATTCTACCGTTTGGCATCATTTGGTGCAGTGGTCACATCGTTCCTTTTGCACCAGATCCAACAGGAAGAGTTCTCGGGTACTGTTGCTAACTCACGCAGCGCACTTCTAATATTCTGGCCACTTAAGTTAGGCTTCTTCAGTAGAGAATATACTGTTGAACCAACATTGCCCCTTGCTCCCACTTCTACGGCGAAAATGCTTGCCTTCATTCCGGCTCTACGCAACTCATACAAGAACCCTGTGGTAGGCCTTCTTTTAGAACTTGAGTGTGCATTGTCTACTTTCTTTTTCAAAGTTTCTCTCTGTAAGGAAGAATACGACCCATTTGTTAAGCTTTCCATGTATGCAGAGGTCTGTCTTTCCCCCATACTCGATCATAGGCCTGTTGATCTACAAAACATCTATTATAAACTCAGCTTCCTGAGAACCATCCTGTATGTTTTGGATGAACTACCCTTTCTAAAACCTGCTTGATGTAGGTTCAGGGTGTAAGTGCTTTCCAAGCACCAGTAGAGGCGGCCATATATCATTCTCCCTGCAAATTTTCCAATACATAAGGGAATGGGTCGATAGCTCTTTGCCTCTCCAGGTGGCTTTCCATTTTCAAGAATGGTGTAATCAGTGCAGTTTTCCACGCTGTCGGTACTGTACTAGTTTTCCAGGTTCTATCTATCAATGGGAGCAGAACTTCCTTTCGGTTAGGGCCAAGTTGACGCAACATTTCACTGTTTCTCTTGACTAGACCTGGGGCCTTCTTTAGCCTACTTTGTTTCATGAGGGCATCTGTGAGTTCCGACATGGTAAAATCCTGCTTATTTTGAGCTCAGCAGGTAGGGACGTGTCGGCCACAATCAATCTGCCCTGTTTACAGAGGTGAATGGCAATTGAAATATTTTCTTCTGGTCTTCTGTGATTGAAGTCCATGCTTGATAAATCTACTTATTCTTCTTTTTAGACAGATATTCTGAGAACTGAGCCAAATTTGCCCGGAAAGTGAATATTGATGTGAATATGAATGGATTCAATACCAATGAGAAAATGTAACCTAAAAACAATTCCAATGCCAGACACAAGGCCATTTCAGTGGCTATAGATGTATTGAAAAGTCCTTTGAATCATCGACCACTGTGTTCAACGCTGTTGCTCAGGACTTCTATGGATCACACAGTTCATTCCTTGCAAGGCGTCATTTATATCACACATCATTTCAATTGGCCGTGCGTAACTGGTTGCTTCTATTTGATATATGTAATTATTTTTTTAATCTCTTGAGAATACAACCAAGTATTTGAAGTTAAAACTGAGCTGGTGCTTGATGGCTTTCCATCTTTCTTGCCTGTGGCAGATTTCTACATGTCGGCCATTCTTTTGAAACGTCATTCAACAACTGACAGTTGCTAAGACTTATTTCCAAGACATTGTTGAAATGTTCACTTTCTACAATGGTTAGCTATTACAATGGTCTTCCATGTCCTTGCTTTGTCCTTTGAAACTTTCAATTTTCCCTAGCTGTCGACTCCTAGAATTCCATCTTTTTTTCATTCGAACCATTTTTTTCTGGTGTAAGTGCAGCTGGCTCTCTCCATTTTCAGTTTTCTTTCGTATATAAATATTTCCAGTTTTAATAGCAATAATTCTTCGATTGCACACAAACTGGATGAAGGCCGTTACTTAGAACTTTTTAAGTACCTACTGCAAGCATGCACCATATATTCGAAAGATTTGTTCAGTTGTTTCCAGGGTTTCGCCATTAGTGATTTGTTACAATATTTAAACACTCGGGGATCAAATTTCAACAGGAATTAGTTTTATCAGTGCCACAGAGTCACAAATCTACTGTAATAGCCTAAGTCATTTCCAGCGCTTCTGAGAAAAAGAAAATTGACTTATACCATTCGGATTCTGCTGAATTAATAATACACAATAATTCTGTTGCCACACCTTTTTTGCATCGTCAGACATCTGTTCTCATGCTCGGGATGGCACGAGATATCAGTTGCAATTTGACACACTTAAACCTGAGGCAGTAACCGTGTGGTGTTCTACCAACAGGTGATCTGGCAGCAAATTGGCTTGAAGTATCGACTTCTTTGTAACACTGGACTATTTCGTTGTGAACAACAGAAGCTCTAACTTAGAAAGTACAATATGTAGTCACTTGGGACATGTATGTTCCAAAATGTTCATTATTTTATATCAGACCGTTCTTCGTATTGCTGGATAATGGTTCGGCATTCGAAGACTGAACTTTGCAAATCGTTGCGTTATAACGCAGACAGTCGGACTGAGTTCTGCCTTGCATTCAGAGTTTGAAAAGAGTGAAATGCTATCATTCAGCTTTTGGTCATACAAGATATATTCCTTGATTTTGCTCACTTGTATACAGTTCCTTCTTCATATTGTTGGGTAATGGCTCGACATTGGAAGACTGAACTGTACAGTGCCCCATTTTACTTATTTATTTATTTATTTATTTTTTTACTCAGTTCGGGATGTACTAAATGCATGTCGTCCAAACACTATTAAACTCTATCTTTTTGATAGGCCTTTTTAATCAGAAGATGTATATCACCGTGCTGTGAGTTGTACCAAGTTGTCACTTTTACAGTCAGTTCCCTCAGTAGAGTACAAGCTTCAACAGTTGGAAGATCTGAGTTTTAAACTCAAATGGCTAGTTTTTTGAGGCATGAGCCATTGAACATAGACTCTATAACCGAGCGG
>JBCAUA010067655.1:0-11115 GCA_038406235.1 Peronia verruculata
ACCAGAAATACCCCCCCCCCCCCCACCCCTCCCCCACAACCACCCCTCCTCGAGCAGTCGCTCTGAAGATATTATTGAAAAAAAAAAAAAAAAGATTAAATCTTCTGTGCAGACGGGTTGGGAGCAGATCTGTTGAGAAGATCGGAGAGGTATGAAAAGGGTGGGAAGGTAGGAGGAGATTGAAAGTGACAACAGGGAGAGTGATAGAGGCCAGAAGGGAAACACTAACAATGTGACGCCTCCACGTCTTTACATCGTCCATATCCCTTCTTCACTTCACTGTTCACCAAGCCGGCATACCCAGTCAGTGTGCAAGTATTGTGGCCTCAGTCTCGGACTCGCTTCAGTCTCGGCTGTGGCTGGTTAATCATTCAGTGACATGACTCCGGTCTCCTAAAGTAAAAATGAACATCATACTCTGGGTTCTATTATGATCGGGTAAGACACTTCAGAGCGTCTCACCATTGATTGGGGGTCGAGTCTCTTTCCAATCTTCATAATACGTGTATGAACTTTTATTTTGGGGGCGGGAGTGACATCACTGAATAATTATTCAGACTCGAAACTGGAGCTGATCGTGGACTGAAGCAGTGTGTTTGCACGCCTAAAGGGGCAGTCCAAAGCCGGCCAAACCGTATTAAAACCTCATGACTTAAGCATGCCATAACTTTGTTCAAGAATAAGACCCTCCACTGTTTCGATTCCCGAGATGGAGCGACAGATCATATAGCCTGAGTGCAACAGTTTTCTGTGCGAAGAACTGATTGACATCTGGGTCGAGATTGGGACCAAAGTTCAGAGGTTTTTAGCAAGTCATGTTGTCTTCAGAGCTTCACTCACTCCAGTCTCCCCAGAATCATCGTAGATTGGGCACAGATCAATCTCGAATGATGACTGCTCTCGTTTTTAGGGGCATATTGTTTTTCTTTCCTGCATTTTTTAAAAAAAATTGCCCCATTGCCTGACTACATGAAACAATTCTGCTTTATTCGCGCACATATTGTAGAATTCTTCATCTTTTTTGTAGTGACATGAACTGGGGCTTAGTATGTAGATGTAGATGGTGGTGTGTTCCATTTGGTCAAAAAGAGCTACGGTGATGCCATTTCATGTTCAATATTTGTCGTGTAGACTTTTTTGCCCCATCTTCGCTAAGGCTGTGATATATTTCGATATCAGTCCCATGTGTCCAGTTCTTGGTCATGTCATTTTCTCCAGGCAATCGTGTTCTATTTCTCCTACATGCGTCATCAAAATGTTTCTCTGGAGTACAAGCGCTATAGCAGAAACTAGACTCAACAATGATGTCGTCAGCCAACTACAAGTATAAGATGTCGTTACTAAATATGCAGACTAAACAAAAGGTCAGCACTCGTAACCACTTGAGCGCTCAATCTGTTTGTCATTCAAGGGACCTTTGGCGAAAAGGGTTATTCTGTTTTGGAAAGAAATAGATTGTTGCTGTGTCTGTATAAACATATCATGCCTCGATATTAGTCGTTAACCCCTTTACTGTCAGGACTACGGCAGTTTTTTTTTTCTATTTTCTCTTTTGAGTTAAAACCATATGGATTCGTGTGACTCCTGGTGGTTTGCTTTTTTTTTTTTTTTTGTCTCTCTCTCTCCTACCAACAACACACATGACCTGCCTAAAAGTTTTGAAATTATGTTTTCACTTTCTTGTAGTTGACAAGTTGACACTGAACGAGTTAAGGCTGCAAGTTCTTGGAAATAGAACTCAAATTCTGTTATGATAAGACAGCAGTGACACTGCACATGCCTAGATCAATAAGTGAAAGACTTCGTAGTATTGATACAAATGTTTAACATTGTTACGAGGCACTAGTTTTGTTCTCTATAACTTGCTGAGATATTATGATGTTCAGGGATTGCATTCCACGGGATGCCAAAGCATTACACTGATACAGTACCCCCTTTACAATTAAATTATTAGAGATGCTAGTTTTTCCATACCCTCTTCCCTCTCCCTGTGTAAATCACTTTTTCTCACACTGTCATCCCTATCTCTTTAATGGTGTAAATTTTTAGAAACCGCTTGAATATGAGCTATGATGAAGTCACGGCATAGACTGCTAAAGTTTTCTTTCTTTGCTGCTAGAAACTGACAGTAGGCTGCAGAAACGAGTGAATCTAAAAGATCATAGAGGGAGAGGGGGGGGGGGAAGAGGAAATGAAAGAGGAAGAAGGGGGGGGGGGAGGAGGAGGAGAGAGGGACAATCAGTGGGAAGCTGCCGAAAAACATCTTGTTAGGAGTATCGTTTTTACATGGGATGTGTTCATCTGCTTTATATTATTTCTGTTCATTATCTCTTTATTTTGCGATTTTTTTGTTTCGAACTATGTTCAGTGGCCTACTTCGTTCGGTTTGAGTGTTCCTGACTTTGTGCATTATAAACTCATTTTGCCCTGTTTCCAATTGCCAAATCTGATTCCTGCTGTTCCCGCTTATTTCTCCCCACAAGAACAGTGTACATCTACAAACAAAATTTGAACATGACTTACCACTGGTATTTTAACCCTTTGGTTGCCAAAACTGCATGTAAGATTAATTTGAACAGCAATCTAAACATTTAGATTCGACTTCTACACAAAGTTTACCAAAATAATGTTGGTACCGGAGATGTGTGGATAATTTGAATACGGTTGGCTGAACGTCATTGAGTTTAATATAGAAAAGACAATAACGCGAACATACTCATGCTCATGAATTAAACTGTTGTTCGTTTGCAGCTGAAAAATGTATACATTGATGAAAAACGTATTAGGGATGTCTGAGCCCTTGAAACAGGTTATCTCAAAGCTTTATTTATTCAAGCATTATTATTATTATTATTTAACATATCTATTGCTCAATGTGAGACAAAGACCAGCTTTCACTGCCCGCTCTACAATGCCACTGGCACACGGCCCGTCCAACGTTATCACGGCCCCCATCTTCTGTATTGCATTAAATTTGCATAGATTTTGCCCTCTTGAACAGGTAATAAAAGGGGCTGTGTCTTGAATCTATTCCTCCTTACAACTTGAACTTGCTGGTCTTTCTCCTGACTCTCATTTTTCCCCAAATGAATTGATAAATTACTTACCCCCCCCCCCCCCACCCCCGTACAAAGCATGGCTTTATGCAAAGCATGGCTTACATGGTCATTAATGTGTTATGCTATTTTTTTACCACGGTTGTGGACAGCTGAGATAACCACCACCACAGGAGGTCGAAAAGCTTATAAAAACCATAACCATGGTCATTAAACTCCGAAATCATGAAGAAGATTCTCAAGAAACTGTCATCATTTCCAGTCGTTTTGGTTACATCATTGCTACCACCATCCTTACTTCTCCCTTTTACCCAACACAACTTCAGTGTAGTTTCCCAAACTCCTCTCCCCTCCTTCTCCACCCGCCCCCTCCCCCCCCCCCCCCTTTCTCCACCTCCACCCTCACCCTTTCTTCTTTAACTATTTTGCATTTTGTCGGTTCTCGCTCTCTTTCTACATTGGTTTAGATGAAGAAAATGGTATGCAAGTGCAGTTCCCAGGCAAAAAAATATTTCAAAAGCCACTTCTCCGTATTGGATTGGCAATAAAGATCCCAGACTGCGATGAAATGGCCAAGAAAAGATGCCGCTTTTTTGGTTTTTCTTTTTGATATGCCTGGAGATATAAAAGCCCGGATGTGGTAGCAGCTAGATATCATTTCCTATAACAACTGTATCAACACAAGCAACGTCTATACAGGCTGTATTGTCAGCAACATCGTCACAGCACCAACAACAACATTGTCGGATTCAGCAACAACTGTGGCTAGGGCTGTCTCACACAGGTAGATACGTTTAGCTAGATAAGAAAAAATCCGACGAGATTTGTTTGAAATTTATGCAGCCGAGACAGGGCTTGTCTATCTACACTTCCGTAAACAAAGACGATAGAAGACAAATTTAAAGCTCTGGCAAGTTTCTTCTGCTTTCTGTCACTGGCCACACACAAGTGAATATACGCTCGATTTTTTTTTCCTCGACAACGCAAACTTTAACAAACGTTTAAACTGAGACCATGGCATTGTCTTTATTCCAGAGGGAGGGGAAGGTTTTTAATATATTTTAATGATGTATATCAGGCACACTTCATTTAGCCTAGTAGATGGCATACATGCAAAGCATTGCTTACGATGGTCAATTCATTCCGAAATCATGGAGAAGGTTCTCGAGAAGTCCTTTTTGGTCACTGCTACTACCATTCGTTGGGAATATCATTAACAATGGTATTATTATGGTTATTTAAAGATAGCAGCCTCCATAACACGAAGAAATAGGGGAATAATTGCAATGAATGAGAGAAACAGAACAGAATGACATAAAAATATTATAAAGATTATGCAATATGATTTTCTCATCTTCATGTCTAAATACACCACAGCAAATAAGAAATACTTTCCCGTATAGCTGGGCTATAATATATGAACAGTAGGTGAGAATGGTCATTTATTTATTTATTTATTTATTTATTTATTTATTTATTATTTATTGTTTGGTTTGGTTTCATTGTTCACTATTCTGTTATTGCTTGACTTTATCTTCGTCATTCTCGTCATCAGTTTTGAATGAGTGAATGGGTGAATGCCCCATCAGCTTTGTCGTCACTTTCCTTGCTGTAGGATGACACATAAAGAAACGATGAACGGCGAGGTTCACGTTACTTCGATGAATCAGCGATGAAATCGGTTACATTTCACGAGGTCGTCATTTCTTTCTCAAGTCTTTGTTTCTGTCTCAGTGTTAACACCGCCTTTATCGCTTTCTTCATTTCACTGATCAAGGCCGTCTGGCCAGCGCATGACTAAGCTGGCACCATTTGGCACGAGTTGTTTATGACATCATCCTTTTTAAAATGTTTTGTGTTCACCGCCGATGTCCGATACGCTGATCACAGCTAAACTGAGCTAATCAAAAACAAAGGATGTGAAATTTGAATCTTCATTCCATGAATGAAACTTTGCCTGATATCTGTCAAGTGATGCCAGCGATATTGTTGCCATTGTCAACAACATTTGTTTAAGATGTGCATTGTAAAATCTCAGAAAGATCCCTCATTGCAAGTATCTGTAATTGAACTCGTGAATTGAGTTCCAGTTCATAGCCTATTTAACAGTTCACAAATGTATTAATAATATTATATGTATGCTTAGGCCGTAAACCGAACTGCAAATACATGCAGATATTTCTCGGTTGGAGAAGGAAGCCACAAAAGGAGAGCGAAAAGAGGGGAGGGAGTGAGGGCGGAAAATGCCTACGATTGAGCGAATGAAGAGTAAGGATCTATGACTGACTCATCGTTACGTATACTAGTGACCAGAGTATTGCTTGACACTAGCTCCCATGGGATGATAGACCACAGTATTGGAGTAAGACCGGAGTAACGGCTTTTGTGTGGGGGATTCACACATGACGTCACTGGGGCTAAACTGTCAAGTAAACCCACACAGCTGGAGCTTAACACCAGATCGTAGAGAGTCTGTGCATTATCCACACAAAGTGAGGACAAGGGCAAGGATTCGTAACATGTTGTCATGCCGAGTCTCATGTCTAATATTGCTCTACTGCCAACAACATCACGACAACACCAACAACAACATTGTGGGATTCAGCAACAACCGTAGCTTGATTCTGTTTGACAGAGGTAAACGGGTGTAGCTGGATAAGAAAACAGTATTTTCCGTGTAATTGACAACAAACAACAGAAAATCAACGATTTGATAGTTTTAAGTTCTAGTTGGGAAACTGGTGAGAATTCTTAGGCTTTCATCACTGTAAGCTGTCTCTACATATATTACATTTATCTTTAGTATCTTTGCTGTGAACGTCACATCAGATTGAGGGAAATTGACGCATCAGGCACACTGACTGTTAGAAGGACGAGGATTCTGTTTCCACTCTCACTCCCAGCTCCATCTGAACATTGAATATCTCTTCTGTATACTTTACATCAGACCATAGAAACTCTATGTACCAGACATACACTCTTTATCAAGGGCGTGGATTGGATAGGTCGTCATCCCAGCCTTTTGTCCATTTCAATATGTTTTCAGCACCGAGTTCAACCAAGTCTAAGTTAGTTGCTTCTGTTCCATACGAAATTTGTACTCGTGGGCAAATTGTATCATGACTGGAGTATGGAAATTTCGAGTAGGCTAATAAAGACATCATATCTGTGATCAGCTCATCTTTCGTGCATTTTGTTCAGTGTCCCTCCGCTTTTAGCTCTGAACTCTGAATTAAACAGCAGCAATGTTAGAATTGTGAAGATCATCCGTTTTGTGATGGCGAAACATGAGGGATGCACTCATTTTCATCTTTCTCAAGAATGCACGTGACCGCACCCTCATCATCATTTACATTCTTTATTATGATAGGGTCGTAACATTAAGTGCAGTGTCTCTTGAAATGCCAAATAACACACACCTATTTTATCTACGTACATCCGACAGATGTTTGAGCAGGCAAGGTGGTTTTATATTTTCTTATTCCTACTCAGCATAATTCTTTGGGAAAGTTGTTCCTGTAAAACCTCAATCCGAGAACCCTTGGAGAAGCGACATGGCGAGTGATGTGAGAACCCTGAGTCATAGCCACACATTTTGTCACCCTCCTCTGTTCCCCTCCCCCACCCCCCACCCCCACCCTTCTTCCCCTCTCCCCATTTCTTTCGTTTTTCTTGCTCTTTGCTTTGAAAAAATGAAGCAGAAAGCTTTGTTTAGCTCTAATCCGTTTTATTTTGCTAGAGATCCCATTGTCTGCAAGCTAGGAATTTGCCGTTTCATCGCCAGCATCTTCAGTCTTGTCAAGTGCAAGTTTCTCTGACTCGAGGGAGATCACAGCATTTCATTTTTTGTACATGGCGTTGGAGATCAGTTTTTTTTTTTTTTTTACAAAGCAAAAATCCATAAATTTTAAGAACCAGCTGAAGAAGAGTTCGAGGAGTCATTTGGATTTCATTTTTTGTGCATTGTCTGCAAGACAAAAACTGGAGTTTCCATGTCCCCCCCCCCCTTCTCTCTCTCTCTCTCTCTGTCTCTCTTTTTTCCTCTCTGTGTTATCCTCTTGTTGTTATTGTTGTTTTTTGCTGTTTACCCCCCCCCCCTTTTTTTTTTTTGTTGTTGTTCATATTCCGAATTTCCCTTGCTTATTCAGACGAATACTCCAATAGGAATGCACAATGTAAATATTTGACCCAGACCTATTATGTGGCTTTGGTCTCTGGTTTCACATTACGTAATTGTGTACAGGATAATTACGTCATGCCCTTCTCACTGCACACTCACCATTGATCGGCATGATGACAAAACAGACTGTGTGAAATGGCTGCCGTTGACATTGTGACCGTATTGTTGCCAACCAGTGCTGAGTGTTTAGTAAATGACCCTGTCACACCAGGCAAGTGTGAGTACACAGTGTTACTGCGGGTCAGGCGCATAATGAGCCTTGCTCTAGCTTAGAAAATCTTGTTCCAACTCTCCACTCTCGACAGTATCCATACTTCCACAGAAGCTGGTTTTGGTGGGGTGTGGTGAATGAAGTGAGTCGGGTGGTTTAGGGTGCGATGGGGAGGGGGGGGGGCTGTAGGAGGTCGACTAATTTACACTAATTGGTTGCAAGCCACGACATCGTCAAATTATTATGAGTCAGCAACAAACAGAGGTTAACTCTGTTAAGATAGCACACACAGAGGCTAAGCGCTCTAAAATGTGAGCACAAAAAAATATAATAAGATTTGATAAAATTTTGTTCGAGAAACTCAAATTATGCCGTTTGAAGTGGATATAGCTTGCCCTTCCAGTTTCAGACACAGCTGCTGATAAGAACAAGTATAGAAACACTTGCGTTTATTGGTTTGTCTGTTTGTTTGTTTTTGTTTCTTTCAGCAAAGGCGACAGAGAAGGTGTCTAAATGGTAATGGTTGCCTGCTGCTGGTGTGCTTGCAAAATGTTATCATCGACGCCATTACCAACACAAACATTATCATCCTCATCACCATCGTCGTTGAATCATTACTCGGCAGTTCTCCTGTAAATTATGGTCCCAACACGACGACACTCCACTCCACACTCTACTCTAGCTGGTTATTTTTCGCCTCTTGTATCACACAGTGATGTTGGTGTCCCAATCTCCTTCCTCGGATGTCCAGTTTGTTTCATATCGAGGTGCCTTCGATAATCTGGCATTTGAAATCTTAGATTCTGAAATTCATGGAAAATGTCCGATTATCTCCAGCATTACCTTTTCCAAGCACACTACTCAAGGGGAAATTTGCTTTATTGGGTCGCAATGACTCATGTCTTATAAGTTACCAGTTAGCCAGAGGATACAAGGAAATGCGATCTCACATTGCCCAGGATACAATCATATGGACATGATGCTACATCGCGATCTGTAGGACCAATTGTGAATATCATTCTTGATATGAAAAGATTATTATTTTTTTTTAATCTTTTGCATTGCATTTGCTTGCAGGAGTTTAAAAAAAAATCATCTTAGTGTCAAGGGAAGGTATTCTACAGCTACAACAGCGTGAAACTCTCTACCCATTATTTCTGTGGTATTGTAAAGGCTCGTGTTTTGTGATATTGGAAAGGACCGTGTTTAGTGGTATTGTAAAAGATCGTTTTTAGTGGTTCTGTACAGGATCGTGTTTTATGGTTTTTGTAAAGGATCATGTTTAGTGGTATTATAAAGGATCGTGGATCGTATTTGGTGGTATTGTGAAGGATCGTGTTTAGTGGTACTGTATTGTAAAGGATCATGTTTAGAACAGTAAGCTGTAGTCTCATAATTAACTAACGACCTCTCAGTAAAACGGGCGCCAGTCAGGAGCCTGAGCAGCGAGTGCGCAGTTCAAACTCACGCGGACACAATTAGTGCGCCTTTCCCCTTACCAATTAAAAGTTAGTAACGCTACACTCCTAACCATGTTAGGAGTAATTATCAAATGCTCCCTCCCCGCCTCATATTCTCTCCCGTTAACATTGGCAAAATGTTTCTACGTCATAAATATTGTCCCTTCTCACCCTCCCCTTCTTTAAATACTCACATACTTTGCCAAAATTGTCTTATCTCTGAAAACGTCTTCTGCAAGAAACATCGAGACATGCTTTCGATCTCCTTCTTTCGCTCTGTTTCTTTCCCCCCCCCCTCTCTCTCTTTCTTTGTCTTTCTCTTCCTCTTTATCTCTTTCTTTCTCTCCCTCTTTTTTTCTTGTTCTCTCTTTCTATCTTTCTCTCTTTTCTCCCCTTCTTTATCTCGTTCTCGTTCTCCCCCCCCCCCCTCTTTCTTTTTCACTCTTTTTGTCTCTTTCCTTCTCTGTTTCTATCTCTGTTTCACCATCTTTTCTCTCTCTCTCTCTCTCTCTCTTCCTCTCTTTTAACATACATGCGAATGAAATACAGTTTATAAAGAATGAACTGATACAATAGGGTGTCTGTTAAGATTGTGGAAAGCTCCTATTGGAATAGGGGAAGAAATAATTAAATTGTGGTGAAACAGCGTTTTCTTCAAAGTAGGTTAATAGTATATAGCTCTTTTTGTTCTTTCATTCCCCTCCCCTGACCGTTCCCCCCTTACACACACACACACACACACACACACACACACACACACACACACACACACACACTCTCCCCCCTCACCCAATCATCTCCGCTTCATACACACACCTCGTTTTTTTTTTTTTCCTTTTTTAATGCTTTTTTTTTTTTTTTAAACTTACTTCAGCCAGCATGTGCGCTGACGAGTTGCTCTCATAACTTCTCTGTCCTTATGCATTTCGCGTGCTGCACCAGCTATCTAATCGACGTCAGTAGTGCGAGGGCTTCAGTGCACGTACATCTGTCAGTAACACACCGCAAGGTAGATGATGGGTGAGTACCATATGGCACTCACTCCAGATGACAGAGCAGTAGTTCGTTCTGATGTTTCAATCGTATGGGTTAATGATAAAGTTTGGGAGCACGGCAGTGCAATGATGACTCGGCCTATTAGAGTCAACACCACAGGTGTTCTGTGGGCTTGCGTGTATGACGAGTGTTTAAGGGATGATCTAGTGTCGTTGTTGGTACTCAGTGGATTGGGATAGATATCCGCGAGAAATAAAGAGATTGATAGAAAGATTGACAGGCTGAAAAGCGACAACCAGACAGACAGACAGAAAGACTGACAGAATGAAACACAGGCAAATAGACAGACAGACATATAGACGGTTGAAATGACGAGATGAATGAGTGGATGGATGGATGGATGGATGGATGATTGAATGGATGGAAGGATGGATGAATGATGGATGGATGGATGGATGGATGGATGGATGAGTGGATGGATAAATGATTGAATAGATGGATGGATGGATGATTGGATGGATGATGGATGGATGGATGAATGAATGGATGGATGGACGGATGACTGAATGGATGTATGGATTGATGGATGATTGAATAGATGGATGGATGGATGGATAAAGCAAACACACAGCATACCAAAACTGTTTACAGCGTACAGTTCACTGATCTGGAACTAATTCGTATCAATCTATAAAACACATAGGCCAGAACAGGGAGTGGGGGAAGGAAAGGCGCGGAGGGTGCAGAAAGAAAGAAGGAGAATAAAAACAAAACTCTTGAAATTGGCCACGCGATTTTATAGAAACAGCTTGCATCACTGTATTAGGGTGTGGATTACTTACACCCTGCATCGCCATCTGCCTGACTGCTTGTTTGACCTGTTCTGTTTCTTACTTAATTACCAGGTGTGTCTATGGGAAAGGAAAGGTGGGATAAGGGAGAGGAGGGGAGGGTGGTGATGCTGTATGAGGTAAGACTCGTGCCCGAGGTGCAGCCAGATTCATGCATCTTTTTCAACTCTCTTATGTTTTTTTTTTTTTTAATGTCTGTCTATGCCCTCTCTCTCTGTCTCTCTCTCTCTATGTCTGTCTCTCTCTCTCTGCTCACAGTCTATCTGTCTATCTATCTATCTATTTATCTATCTATCTATTTATTTATCTATCTATCTATCTATCTATCTATCTATCTATCTATCTATCTATCTATCTATCT
>JBCAUA010067666.1:0-11114 GCA_038406235.1 Peronia verruculata
GAGTTGGAGACGATGGCGCAGGACAGGAGACGATGGCGTGCAGCTGTGGATGGCCTATGCCCACCCAGTGGCTATGGTCATAAGTAAGTAAGTAATCCATCCACCTATCCATCCATCCATTCATCCATCTATCCATCTACCTATCCATCCATCCATCCATCCATCCATCCATGCAACTATCTTACCATCAATTCATCCGAGTATCTGTCTATATGACATTTATAGCATTTCTTTTTTCATGACTTTGCACTCTAATAGGTGGTAAGGCCCATTAGCAGTAGGTGCTGATTTCTACTAAGTGGACCACTTACCTCAGATCCTTAGATAACGTTATACCATTAGGCCCATGAATACCAGGTACAACCTCAGATCCATGAGTTCCATTAAAGAACACCACTGATCCTAAAGAAAGGACACTAAGACCCTGTTCGATCATGCTGAGGAATTTATTTTTATAGTACAAATAGTTCGAGATATAGAACTTATCCTCTTTCACCAAAGCTAGGTCATTCGTGATGTAAAATCGGTCACTGGTGAAGGATTTCAAATGTAGAAGCTCTTTCTTTTCTGGCAAAAACCGAAACTTTTCCACTCTGTCGTTGCTGTCCTCTGTTTCTGCATGGTTTATAACATAAATCAGATGTTCTCCTTTGATTTTGTCTTCGAGAAGACTCAGGCCATGAGGACGGAAAGTCGACGTGTTCAAGTTGCCCTGTATCTTCAATTCCACGGCTCCTAGATCTGGGGTGTTGAAATCGTAAAGGAAGATGCGACCACGGATGTTATTGGATTTCAGAAAATCTTTGTACTCTTGAGGAAGGAGGACAATAGAGATGCCAGAGGTTATGAATGTCTGCCCAGTGCTGGTGACATCCAAATCTTCTGATCCATAGTTCAAGCCCTTGATTCGTCTAAGAGGAGAAACACACAAGAAACGAAACATACAAGTATAATACTAACCAAATTATAAAGCGTACCTCGACATTAATTGTGTCCACAGAAAGAGAAGATGTTTATATCAAAGGCCACAAAATTTAATGAGCACATGACACTAGATTGAGAGCAAATCAAGAGTACCGAAAGCTTATAATTTGAAACATTATCCCATCTTTGGAGCGATAGTCTTCAAGATTTTTTATTGCGAGAAACATTACTGTTATGTGTTACCAGGCAGAGAGACAAGCAGACGGGCTGACAGACGGACTGACAGACGGACTGACAGACAAACAGACAGGTTGACAGACAGACAGACAGACAGACAGACAGACAGACAGACAGACAGACATAGATTTACTGGCACTGGCCGGGATGATGTTTGTGAAAATATCGAGCGTAGCCGAAAAGCAGATACGTCTGAAACACAAGGTACAGCACCACGGCCAGGATGGCCATCGCTATAGCAGTTCGTAACATGGCTTGGCATCCAACTGATGTATTGTTACAGTGAAGATACTCGGAAATCTGAGGAATAAAAAAAAAAAAATGTATTTTTTTTTTTCAAAGAAAGTTATGAGCCACTAAAGGGATAAATTGGATACGATAAAAATATCGGCACAGCATCACAAACAACAACAACAACAATAACAAAAACAACAGCAACAATACTAATAACGACAACTAAAGAGCCATCCGGTTCTCCTTAGGATGAACAATGACTGTGGTGTCATTTCGTAATAAAATCCATCATTAGGAAGAGATGTAGGAAATCTGAGAGTGAAGGAAGGCGGGAAAAAATAGGATTGGGTTGAGGGGGAGGGGTGAGAGAGAGGAAAACAAATGCACAAGAAATAGTTGTTGTCAGAGATTTGAAAACCAATGATAAGATAGGAAACTCAAACTCTATAAGACAAAAACAAAATCATTCAAATCTTTATAGATCATTTGTAACGAGTCCCAGAAAACGAATGATACTCCGCTCACATCTAACACATGTTAAAACCAAGGTCGAGATAGCACCAATTAAAAAAAAAAAGAAGAAGAAGAAAGAAAAAGAAGAAGAGAATCAGTGAGAGATTAAGAATCAAAATTTAAAGTGCTGGAATCCATGCATCATAGAATGTAAGTCTGGCTCTGAGGCAAATAAACTCTTTCAAAAGTTGATTTACAGTGCTTCTTTTCAGAAAGTCTTCAATTGGTTCTAGAGTCAAAGGAGCAAGAACGTAAAAGTTAATTTATAAAACTTTTTTTTTTTCTAAAAAAAAAAATGTTCAAAAATGCCATTTTATGTTGTTGTTGTTGTTTTTTTTTTTCCCAAAAGTCCTACCTTTTCTGAGTATACAAAATATGGTATCAAAAAGTGGACATGCCCATTTTAATGTGCTTGACCCATGGCCAACAATGTTTTATCATCTTCTGGCTGCTACAAGCAGTGATGGGTCATCAGCAGTTGAGTATATGCTGGAAAAGAGTGCATATAACACTTGGTTGTGACCTCTTCCAGCAGTATCTTAAGTCCCAGTGCCAGGCATGGACATTGGGTTACCCTCTAAGTAAAAAAAAAAAACACAAAAAACTGTTGATCACGCAGATTATCAGTGCAAGCTTTCACCAGGCATTCTAAAATGAACTTCCATATCCTACAGGTGGTGAAATCTTCCTATCTTTCTGCTGCGTAAGAGCTCAGCTTTTGATATATGCCATGGCAGAGGTCAATACACTCTTGGTTAGGACAGAAAAAAATAGGGGGGGGGGGGGGAGGCCCTCATGAACCCGGAAATAACTCTATTGGAGCAGTTATAATGAGGGGGCGGGGGGTAGGAAGAAAAATTCGAGAAAAAGATATGCCCAGATAGCAAGAAAACGACAACAAGAAACACAGAAGTCATGAAGAGGGGGTTTGTATGTAAATAAATAAATAAATAAATAAGGTGCTCTTCCCGAGGCTGAAAGCCGAATAAATAAGTCTCCGTGTCAATTTTTGCGCTGAAAAAAAAATTTGTTTGTTTTTTTGTTTGTTGACATTGTTATGCTATCTCCTTTTTTATTTCTAAACCGATATTTGTCACAGGTTATTTTCACAACTGGACCAACAAACAAAAACAAAATTAAAAAAACCAAACAAACAAACAAACAAAAAAAAACCAAACAAACAAACAAACAAAAATACCTATGCGTGGGCATACGTTTCGCAAGTTTTAGAGAAAAAAAAAAAGTTTAGTATGGAAAAAAAAAAAAGGCGAAATTTGAAATTTCGTTACATTGCATTTTCAAAAATCTCAAGAATTTTTTTTTTTTTCCTATTCATAAAAAGATGAAAATATGTAACTTTTTAGATATTTTATGTAACTTTTTAGATATTTTATGTCAAACAACTTGTTCACTAGCTTTCATCAAGAAATCTGGAGAATGAGATAGATTTTAAAGTTGGTTATTTTAGACACGATAAAATCCAAGATCCCATAGCAACCGTTTGAAAAAGTCGATTTTTTTCCACTGTTTTTATTTAATTTGAACATGCCAAATTCGATGGAAAAGGTTTTAAAAGTTTATCTATAATAAGAAAACAGATCACCCTCAAGACCTTAACTTTCGGTTTCTAATATAACTCAGTATAATTATGCATCTTGAAATCAGATGAAAGTATGATAAGAGAAAAGATTCAACAAGATTGGCAAAATCAATGGGAAACGGACCATAAGAACGACTATACATGGCGGTATTACCCAGAGGCCAGGCTAAAAACACAAATACAGAGCAAAAATAATAACCCGATAACACAGAGGATAATAAGAGGAAGAATTGGAGCTCCAAAACTACCACCAAATAAAATTAAATGTAATAATACGTGCGCAAAAACTAAACCAATCGTCCACATAATACTGGCTAGAATGTCCCAGGCTGAAACAGAAGACCTACTAAAGCTAATGACGAACAGCGGAGAAGACCACACCCTGCATAACATCTTTAAACTAAAAGCGGACGAGAAGCGTAAGCAGATACTAGAGAAAACTCTGGCAGATACCAATATAGACAAGCAATACAAAAATAGAAATGAAATTTGAAAACCCTCGCCAAATAAGATGAAACAACATCGGGGATGCTAGGTCAGAGATAGACCGACTGGGCGAAATAGAAAAACCAAAACGAGAATTAAGGGGAGGGGGCGAAGAAATGAATACCTGTAACCTGGAAATGGATATAACGAGAGAGAGAGAGAGGGCTAGGGAAGGTGGCAGATTAGGAGGAAATCCATGCCGGCAGTAAAATACCAACAACAAAGACAAACCAATAGTGGGTGGTGGGAGGGAGGAGGTAGTAGAAAAGAAAAGAACACCGAAAGAACTCGATGAATTTCCAGGGGTCTCCGGATGGACGATCGTATATATGAAACTGGGAGGGAGTAGTCACTGCGCTCTTCTGGACGGAGACTCTAGACCCTGCCGACATGGAAATCCGCGGGGGACGGATTGCGGCGTCTCGTTACGGTCGATTCGGGAATACTGGCCCACCGAGCGGTCCGAACTATTGCCCCTCGTTTCGAGACGCGGACCATTAGGGTAATCGCGTTGAAGCTTGAGTGATGGGGACACAGACCAAGTAGTCTCTCGTTGTCCTCTGCCGACTGAGAAACGCGAGGTGGTAGATAGAACCCTTATACATTGTACCCCAAGCTCGACCTAGGGAATCCCCAATATGTACACAATGTAAATAATATGATAAATGTCCAAATAAATATTGTTAACTGACTGTCGTGAAGTAAGCATACTCTCAGACCCTCATGTTGGAAGACCGTAAACACTTTTGTGATTTTTTGAGACAGGATTCATTATTATTATAAGTTTTGTTTTTGTTGTTGCTGTTTTTTTCTCCCCCCCCCCCCTTTTTTTTCCCAAAAGTAAGGATAAAGGTTTTAAGACAGAATTTGTATTATTAATCTAAACAGGATTTTTTTTTTCTTTTAAACAAAGAACCGTCGAGATAACCTCCATCAGGAGGTTGAAAGACGTATATAGAACGTAAACGTATCAGCACGTCCAATCTTTATCAGCCACTGTTTCCTGTCTCCAATGGTTGTTAGAAAAGAATATCGGCGACAAACCACAGCATTTGATTGGGGACATAACAGGACGCAGCAGCTCGCCTGTATTGCCAAACAGGAAGTGCGTCATAGAAAAGCAGGTGTGTGAGCCATCAGAATCTGCATGCATCATGTAAAGCCAGTCAGTCGCAGCTACATCAAATCCACGTCAATGGATGAAATTAGGAGGTTTTAGAAGAAAGGAGGCATAATAAATCACTGGGATCCATCACAGACTTTAAAACAAAATGACCCTCAAATAGAATCGAGATAACCGCTTCCAGGTGGTTGAAAAGTGAAATAGACTGAAACACACAATGATGTGCAGATCTTATCAGTAATTTCACTCTAACTTAGTGAAACCCAGTAGGCTATTTTTTTCTGGGTCTGTATTGCTTCCAAAATAACTAATATTAATATCAATCGTCGTCCCAGAATTAAACTTTCCTAATGGTACAGACCCAGTGGATCCGGTTTCCAGTTGTTTTTTTTCTTCCAACGTTCCTTCAATAACACATCGGAACGGATGTAAGTTGGGTTCACACAGTTTGATTCCGTTTCGATGTTTTATCGCAGGTCGTGTGTGGTGGGAATGGGCTCATTAGAATAATGGATTTGGAGAGGTTGCAGCTCATTTTGTTTACTGTGGTTAAAGAGAAAACGATCTGAACGAAGACTTTTTTGGTTGCACCCAATATTTAAAGAAAGAGACGTTCATCTGTTAGATTAAGTTCTAAGTGATAAAGAAAAATGTCTTACGTACATATTTGAATGGAGCCAGAAACATTTTGTACTCTTCCTGAACTGATTGGCGACACATAGCGAAGAGAGCAAATTAATCACTTTCGAAAGTCACTACCACCTAAAGAACGACACTTTTAGGCCTAGTAGGTGTTCCAGACAATGGAACTCCTTGTTTGCCGGATGTGAGGCGGGCCAATTTAGTGTTGCACTAAAACCTTTCGATACAGCTAAAAGCCGGATACACCTCCGAATCTGAAATGATAGACGAGACGGATGCACTGAGCCGCTGATGTTTAGTTTAAGAGTTGATCTAGTACGCTCCGGTAACTGATCATGGGTCAACTGCCTGACTGGAACTGGAGACGGATCTATTGGGTCTGCACCACAACTACAACAGTTTCATGCTGTAATAGGACAATTTAAATCTGGAGCTACTCAGTACTCTCATACATAGAGACATACCAGCAGTGTCTACAGGTGTAAGTGATTTTCAGAAAGATGTAATGTGCTTTTAAACGGTAAAGACTGAGAGCACATCGAAATAAATATTTATGACATAAACTACCTGTTCAAATTAGCTGAAAGCTTAATTAACGAAGGAAAACAAAACTATTGTAAGGCATGTATGGTATAGCAAAATACAACAACAACAACAACAAAACTAGTGAAATATTACAAAGTAAAATGGAATATCAGTGACCACATGAAGTAAATTTACTTAAAAGTTTAGAAAGTTCAGTGGACAAGAACTAAAAACATGTCATGCTATCTGGTAATTCTTATATTTTAGCAGTAAGATAACTAAGACTGAAAGCTGATAAATGAAACATATACATGAAATAATAATATTGGCAGCCTAAGGCTTGTACATCTGCTTACCTTGCCACGTGAACAGCTACAAAGTACATACTAGTCGCAGGAAAAACTGTTAGCCTTGACACAAAACATAACCTAAAAGGTCATAATCCTTTCAGGTTCAAAGAGCCGGGTTAGCGGTCCACGGTTGGATTAACTGTAACATCAATTATCTGTTCACAGGTACGCAGCTCGTATCTCAGGAACATCATTCTAAAAGTCAGCCAAATCTAGCCATGGGAAATTGGTGACATTGTAAAGAAAAAATTAATACAATTAAATGAACGACAGTGGCATGTTTCAGAGAGCTGGTTTCCGTACTACGTTCTTTTCACTACGGTCCCGAAGCTAGGGGTCACATCAACGAAAGATCAGGTTACAAACGATGTTATTTGTGAAAACTCTGTTGTCCCTTACGTATCCTCCCTTCCCCCAATGAAAAGCTGTTGGTGACTGAGGCGTGAATAAGAAGTATGAAACACCGTGTTCCCATTATCATACTTTTCACACTAAGTTCACATTATTCCATTGCTGATGCTTGTATCACACGATTGCCTTAACATGCGGAGATGTAGCACACCAATCAATAAAGCTCGTGAAACAATATATTGTCTAAAAAATGATACCTGGCGTTAGTTTGCATGTTTCACTTTCAAATCTTAACAAAACACAGCTAGATTTTGACAGCCTCTTTCTGCTAGTTGTCTGTCTCTCCATTTTCAGCGAAATGTTTTGATCACGTTTTACATCTAGTTCTAGATCTATCTAGCAGACCTTGCAAAACAGTTGATCAGCATCACTTGTGTAATTTTGAATCGGGAAATAAGTACTGTTCGATTGAACTTTTAAATTGTTGACTGTTTTTTGTTGAGGAATCAATCCATCGTCGAAGATCTCTCGCAGAATTTTATTATTATTATCATTTATTCTCAAGGCTAGTACCACACCTAAATCTGTCTCTAGTCCGTTTAGTCAGTTTTATCGCAGAATTTAACTTCAACTTGTACCGTACCGCATTAAATTCATTTCGAACATGGAATTGACAGAGATAGCATGTGCATGTGCTCTTATGTTTTCAATCAGACGAAAGAATCATAAAAAACGATTTTGGATTCCTCCATTTACCTGTCAGCGATTACTGAAAGGGCAGTTTTATCGTCTATATCACCTCAGATGTTATCTACATAAATGTTTTGGTTATTATAGGATGAGCATAGAAAGCTTTGGTGTTCTTCTCCCCAACCAGAAACGACAGATTCACACACTTCAATCCAAGCTTTTACTTTTAAATCTCTGTTAGAATAATCTTTCAAAGCTGTATTGTACAGCAAAAGGTTTGCCTTCAACTGGACTTATTAATTTCTCAGTCCAATTCACATCAACATCCATGATTAATTAAAAAACATATTTGCTGATGTGCACAGAATGTAGTTTGGCGTAAAAACGATCAGATGTACATATGTGTTGCTGAAAGGAACTCGGCATGTCATCAAAACACGACCGGATGTATGTATGTATAGGTGTATGTAACTCGGCGCGTCGTCAAATTTCAGGGCAGTTTTATCGTATTGAGTCAGTAAGAGAATAGAGCAGTAAATATGATTATTTCGGCTTTTAGTAGCTGCCAAGTTTTTGCTGAGAAATTTTGTAGGTAGAAATTTGGAATTTAGAAATTTTGCCCGGACAGCGGCACTCAGCCTTCTCTTCCATCGATTTTGAACTGGCAAGGGTTCTTTAACGTGCATAACGTACACACGGGACCTCAGAAATATATTCGCCCTTATCCGACAAGGCTATACGTCGGGCTTTCCTACCCACTGGAAGCCAGGGGACCGTTAAGTCACTGAAAAAAATGCGGGTTTTCGATCTTCGTGTCCTGTCATCCTCCGCTGCAGAACCCGCGAAGATAGAGCAAGTAAATCCGCCATATATAAAAGCTAAATCTACCGCTCTCCAGTGTCACGTGAGTATGAAAAGTCGGCGATTTGAAAAGGGACGCTACTTGTGATCACTAGAGGATTGATCGTTTACTCGTCATTGGAAAGATTCGCCAGATCCATGGGGATTTGAATATGCAATAAGAAAGAAGAAAAAAAAATCATTTTTCTCTTCGTCGTTTGGATAGTGATGACATACAAGAGCACAAAAAAAAAAAAAAAAATTAAAACACCAAGGCCTTTTTCACAATTTTACATGATGTGCTTGTGTGAAATATAGTTTTTGCTATCTGAAAACAAAATGTTATTTCGGGGTTTTGTTTTCTCTTAGAATACCCGCCCTTGTAAAAACACCTCTAAAAAGAGGGGGTGTTAGAAAGTGGATATCTTCATTCTAATTGATCTTTCAACGGCCGACCTACAGTCAACAACGATTTACCTCCATCTGGTTGCTATGTAGTGGTAGATCATTACTATTTTGATCATAATCAGGCAAAGGATGCATAAAACACTTGTTTATGACCTCCTCTAGCAATATCTCGAACTCTAAGGCCAGGCGTGGACTTTGGATGACCACTCTGAGGTCATAAAAACTCACGATCTTGCAGTGAACGCTTTCACTTTGCGCTCTAAAATGAACTTCCACTCTCATAAATAGTAACACTGTCTTTAATATCTGATACTTCGGAGAATAGCTGTGGACTATATGCCATAGTAAAGGTCAAGCCACCCTTAGTTTTGACAGAGAAAGATGATGGAGACCACACATACTACAGGCCTTGAAGAACCCAGAAGCCATGGGAAGAGAGTCAGTATGTAAGAAAAAAAGTATGTGTTCCGTGATCACTCTGCTTTTTTATTTTGCCATCAGAAGAGATCCAAGTGTTCTTGTGGATCTTCCAGTGTAGAAAGATAGGTCTAGTGAAAGTTAAGAGATTGGTGAAAGCAATTCGGACTATGAAAAGTTTGTCATTGTAATTTTTGTCCTATCTGCCATGTCGGCATACGATATGTTTGTTTCCGATAGAGCACTTCCCAGAACATCCATTTTTATCTTCATTTTTTTCTTGCAGATAGTTGCTTAGAATGCACTTATACATTTTCTTTATCTTCATATGTCGATGTGCTCCTGGGTGCATAAAAATTTATCACAATAATGATGTGTTTTACTCTTAGACTTCAGTCATACTTTGTATTTTCCCAGTCCTGCTTTGACTGTTCTTCTTAAGACAGTCCGCCACGAAAAAAGTGCCTATGCTGTATTGGACATCATGAAAGGCTCAACTCCGTGCATGTGTACATTTTACCAGTCTCTAACCCCCCCCCCCCTTTTTTTCCCTCGAATCTTGTAGAGCTTCCATTGGGCCTACTTAGAAAGCCTGCTGTTGCTCTCCTTTACTACTTGCATCGTCTTCCCTCTTTCAGTTGTGTTTACAATGTTAACATTCTGATCCTGGTTATAATCTTGGGTATCTGAAGATTTGTCAGCACACCTCTACCTATATCTTTACATTCATGAAAAAGTTAAGCATTAAAATTCATATGTGCATCAGGATCGCATTTTCTAAAACACACCTTCTGAGGTTCAGAGCACTCATATACACTACCTGGCAAAAAGTCTTTCGACGGCTTTGCTGAGTGAACATCTTGTTATCTTGTCTTTTGTGACAAAAGGTTATAGCTAAATCTTAACCCGATCTTCCATTGCAAGTAGTCATGTTACGGAAAGTGCAACAACGGCTCAGATATGGGTGCTCTTTCTCCTCTTTCAGCAAGATTTTTTTTTTTTTTTGTATGTTATGTGTATGAGGATGGTGGGGGTGGGGAGGACTGGGTGAAACTTATAATTCAACATTGCAATCTAAGTGCAATCTATCCAAATGATTAGGGATAGATCTAGCTGTATGATTTATACTGAGTAAAAAAAAAAAGGAGGGGGGGGGGGGAGGTAGGCCCACAATTTTTTTTTATGGCTATCTTAAATTAACTGACAATAAACTCTCCAAGGACTGGTGGCCTATGTAACCAGTAAACTGTAGTTCAGTGGCTGGTAATAAAACGCACTGAAGAAAAAAATGTCTTAAGTTTCGAGTTCCAGGACGAACCAGGCTGGTGTCAGTAAGGGCAGTTTCCATCTCGCCTGGTCCCATGAGTCCTTGAACCAGACTGGTAATCATCAAATGTTGCTAGACATTTAATTGGCCTATAATAATAATCTGAAGATATTTTCTATGAAGGTGACAGAATTTTAAATGTATCCCATTTGTCTTGGCGTAATGACCGAGTTTACACTCACTTTTTTCGTTTTATTTTGCGCGTGAGTTTTGTGAGTTGTCTGCCTATCAGTCTGCTTATCTGTGTGCGTATTTATGTGTGTGTGTTTGTGTGTTCCTGTCTCTATTTCTCTCTCACTCTCACTCCTACTTACCGAATTTATCTATCTGTCTGTCTATCTGTCTGTCTGTCTTACTCTCTCTCTCTCTCTCTATCTATCTATCTATCTATCTATCTATCTATCTATTTATCTGTCTGTCTGTCTGTCTGTCTGTCTATCTATCTAT
>JBCAUA010067677.1:0-11114 GCA_038406235.1 Peronia verruculata
ATGATGATGATGATGATGATGATGATGATGATGATGATGATGATGATGATGATGATGATGATGATGATGATGATGAACATAAATATCAAGTTGTAGGCCTATATATATGTTATGTGCTGTTTTTTTAATTGTTTAGTTAGTTGCCGGTAAGACAGTTTTCTTATATTTTATAAAATAATGATGATGATGACGATGACGACGACGACGACGATGATGATGATGATGATGACAGCCCCGACGAAGAGCCAAGAAAATGTGGCTAGTGATATTAGTTTCTTTTATTAACTCAATTTAGAATTCTTCATATTGCTTTCCCACTTTTTTGATGTATTTGTTTACTTGCAGGTGGACAATTATCTCAATTTTAAGATATTTTTTTGTAAAATAATGATGATGATGATGATCTTTTGACGACTGGAAATTCTTTCCATTTGAAAATTGCAACCTAAAAAAAATTGTGCAGCCACAATTTCAGGAGTATTAAATAACAAGCCGACGTTCACAACATGTCTGAATTTCAGTAGATTAATTTGCCTACTCAACAAATAATGAATGAAAATATTGAGAAAAAAAGTACAGTATGTGTATTCTTTGTGTTTTTATAACCTGACATTCTGATATTGAATATGAAAAAAATGTTTCATAATTATTAAGTATCGTATGGCATTCATCCTGAATATCAGTTTTCCAATATTTGCTTGCCAATGTCTGCGTTAGTGTGGGATGTCTCTGCCCGGGGAAAAGTTGGCAAGAAACAATAACCACAACAACAACTATAATAATGGCGATAATAACGACGACAACAACAAAAACAGCTTGGCTATCGGGTCACTGAGGTGTTCTGGTGGTGTTCGGTTTCATTTTAATCTAATTGGCACTGCAAAATAACACAGCAACAACAACAACAAAAACCGAAACAGCCACATTTTGAGGAGAGAGAGAGAGAGAGAGAGAGAAAACAAATTTGTGTGTGTGTGTGCATGTGTGTGTGTGTGTTTGTGTGTTTGTGTTGGGGTTTAACGACACATCAGCACGATTACGGCTATGCTGTGTCAAACACGGTAAGATACGTTCACACGTCAAGAAGAAGAGAGAAAAGAACGCGGGACAAAAGACAGGAGCAAGGAGAGAGAGAAGAGATGTCTCCATTGGAATGTTGAAGATGGCACTCCATGGAAGACACCCCACCTACGGCGGGCATACACCGCCTTGCAGTGGGAGCAGAGAACCTACTTATAAACCCCAGGGGGCGTGCAGTGTGACATTTGAGGAGGGAGCGCATGTATATACGTGTGTGAGAGAGTGTGTGTGTTTAGACATTAATTCTGTTTCCATTTTTTTTTTCATACTCTCTAATCGACGATGATTAAGATGATGATGATGATGATGATGAAGCGAGAGATATTTAGTTTATTTTGTTAATTCAATTCAAAGTTCTTCATATCATTTTCCCACTTTTTTTTTATGTATTTGATTGGTTGCCGGTGGACAGTCGTCTTAATTTTAAGATATTCTTTTTGTAAAATGCTGCTGATGAGAATGGTGGTGGTAGTGGTGGTGGTGGTGATGGTGGAGGTGGTGTGTGTGGACAGATAGAAGAACAAATGTAAGCATACTGAAAAAATAGAAACAACAGGGACGCTTTAAGTACAACAAATGGAAGAAAATTAAGAATATAAACGCCATGGCCTACAAAACAAAGAGATAAATGTTTTAAAGACTGTTTTTCAAGGCAAGACTGAGGCAAAGAGAAAAATGGGCAGATAACCAGATTTTCTCAACGGTAACATCACTAAATCTAGTGGAATGGGAACCCATGATGTCAGCAGGGTGAGTGAAGGTTGGAGCTAATGGAAGAGAGCTACCATATGGGTGTCACTGGCTAAAGCAGCCAACGTTATATCTGGTGCTGCTGACAGACTGAGAACAGATGATTATGTAGATTTCACGAATTTTGAATGTAAATGGGTGTAAGTTGTGAAGTAGTATGTGGTAATCAGGCGGTGAAGACGGACGAGGCCCACAGAGCAACGGAGAAATGAGAACAGGAATCCTCGACATCGAAATGATACAGAATTTATTGCAGGTGTTTGGTAACAATACAAACTTCAGGGCAGTTGTCTAGCTCCGATGCATACGGCATTCATCGCATTGCATGGCACTCCTCTTTCTATCCGGCTGAGTCCTTATATAGACGCCAGCCCATCTGGAACTCTCTTGATCCTACCAGTCTTCGATCTCACCAGACCACTACCACCACATATAAAACCGTGACTGAGTACGCACTCGACGTGACGTACTTCACACACACAATGTCTAACTAAAAACCATCCTGTACAAAATGCTTACTGAGTATCTCAGACACGTTCGGTGACCCAGTATTTCCATGGGCCAGCATTATATAATACGCTCACGACACACACTTGAATGGACCTAGTATATACAATTACGATCCGCTAAACATCGTTCACAACACACACCCAACATGTATAATCATGATTCTTTACAGTAGAGATATTATCAAGCTTATCACACTGAACAAATTTTCCTTGACTCTGCCTTGTTCTAATACTGTGTGTATATGAATGATATTTTTATTTGCCTGTAATGTGAATGTGTCTGATATAATATAATAATTATATTTTATATAATAATTTTATTTTATTATTGTATCTCATCAGTCGTGAACTGAATTTCTTTCTATCTTAGCTGATCTTATTTTATCTCATATTGTTAACAATGATAATAAGAATATTAACAGCTCACATTTTGTCTACTGTATTTCACACAAAAGAGATGTATTTTGCTTTACGTAGTTTACAGTAGTTCACCCAAGCTGCCCAGACGAGTAGAAACGAATAATTTATAACTAATGCATAGATGAGACCTAAATTTGACAGACAAATGGAAATGAATCACTCTCGGAGAATCACATTCCACATTCGTGTCGAGAAAACCCAGACATCGGACTGTGTGTCCCGAGCCTTTGATCACTGTTATTCTGGCCGGTGACAGTACGAGCGAAATAATGGCCTATGATTCAAGACAAGCCAATTGAAAAAAAAAAGTAAACTATCATCTTATTTAATTGGCTCAAAACTGATCCATGTCCAACAAAGGTTTGCAAAAAGACCTTTGTGAATAAATATTACTTTGTCTCTATGTTAGGTCTATTGCAAAACAAGGGGAAGAAACATAGAAAGAAACAAAAATGCTCAGGTTTCTATCATGATATGTATTTTAGTTTTTTAAAAATAGCTCAACAGGTATTGCAGGATGACCAATAGTAGGCTATCTTATTTCAAAGTAGGACTATTGCTTATTATCGAACTAGACAAACCTAAAATTTTGGTAACCATACAAACATAGTTTTCGACTGGTATTTTAGTAAGTCATTTTCACTCTAAGAGGACAAATCATATTTATCTGATTATATTTTGACAATTTTACTGAAAGTAGAAACAAACAAACAAGTAAACAAACAAATAAACAAAAAGATTTGAATCTATGAGCAATAGCATCACATACACTTTTCAAAGAAATGAGATCCTTATCAGCCTATGCCCTTTTTCATATTTATATCAATTCAAAGATATTAAAATAAAATAAAATAAAGAGATAGATAGAAAGAGAGACAGACAGAGAGGCAGATAGACAGATAGACAGACAGAGAGGCATTTAGTGAGAAAGACAGATAAGCAGATAGAAACACGGACAGACAGAGAGGCATTTAGTGAGCGAGACAGACAGACAGATAAAGAGAGAGACAGGCAGAGAGGCATTTAGTGAGCGAGACAGACAGACAGACAGACAGAGGGGCATTTAGTGAGAGAGACAGACAGACAGACAGGCAGATAGACAGAGAGACAGACAGACATGCAAAGAAAGAACGAGAGAACTGAAGAAATTAGATACAATAAATTTACAGGTGTAAGAATGGCAAATTATTATCAATATCATCATCTTTCTATTTTTTATCTTACTCTCTTTCTATTAACGATTCACCCTGTACTACTTCAAAGGAACTTCACGATTTACCCAGTACTGCTATACAGGAATCAGTTACTGATGTCTCCTTATTTCCTACAGTGACTCGTCCATCTGCCCTACTTTCATCCCCACCCTCCCTCTCCCCTTTACTTACACAGCCTACTCCTTTCAATTTCCTTTGTACTCCATCACTGGAAACCCACCACATGAATACAAGTTATTTTAAATGATGACGCCGGTCGCCAGTCTGTCGTTAGCAGTCTCTATGCACGGGCATCGCACTGCTCAAGATCCATTAATTTGCGTCGGCGGGAGGGAAATCCGTTCAATTTTCCCTAGTTGTCTGTCATGGTGAGGTCAGGGTAAAACCCTGGGGGGGGGGGGGGATTTTTTCCCGTCTTTTCATATGAAATACATAATAGCCTACAGAGATGAAATTATCGCTGGGGCATTTTGCCCTCTTCTGTGAACGTGGGTTGGTTTTCAACATTATATAAGATGGATACCCTGTTATTCCGCTCATCTTCTCAAACTAGTTTTATTTATTTATTTATTTTTAATCTTTATGGAAATCAGGGTAAAACCCCCGTTGGGATTTTTTTTTTTTTCCCTTTGCTTTTTTTTTTTTTTTTATCAAATACATCTGTTTCTGGTTAAAGTCAACTCCTCGGGAGCAAAAAGAACTATTGAATGCAAATAAGGTTGGTATTACCAAATGCAAAGATATGACGTGGAAACAAGTGATGAACAGCCACGGGGGGATGTACTTCAAGCAAGAATTTGCTTTTAAACGAGTTGACCTTAAGTGGAATACACTTCACTGTACATAACATAACGACAGATTTAGTCATCCAATCCCATTTTGCACCTTCGTTGGACGTGAGCTGGTTTTTCCATTGAACCAACGCAGATTATTAGATTTGTTAGATTTACCTTTTTAAGTTTGCAGTCAATTTCTCTCTTAGTGAGATCGGGATACAACTTAAAATAGTTTTTATGATAACATGTATTTTCATTATTTTCAAAATCATTTTTATCACAAGTCATATTTTTTTCTAGACCTGATATTAAGACGAGTGTGCTCAACTTATAATCTTTTTGTCCGCCAACGACGAAATGGAGTTGGGTTTCAATAAGCTATCGCAGATCCATCAGTATTATTGTTATCCTTCCAGTAATTTCCCCCATATAGTTTGTCCTAGTTAGGTCCAGACAAATAGCTAGGTAAGGTTTTGCCCTTTTTTTTATGGCATCTAGTCAAATACTCAACTGTTTGTTTGTATTTACTTTTGAGTCAATATTGCCAAGTATAAAAAGCAATAGGCCTACATTGAAATAATATAATCTATTTTTGGTCATCCTGCAATACCTGATGAGCTATGTTTAAAAACTAAAATAAATATCATGATAGAAACCTGAGCATTTTTGTTTCTTTCCATGTTTCTTCCCCTTGTTTTGTAATAGATCTAACTTAAAGACATAATATTTATTCACAAAGGTCTTTTTGCACAGCCTTTGCTGGACATGGATCTGTTTTGAACAATTTAAACAAGATGATAGTTTCCTTTTTTTTTTTTTATTGCTGGTCCCTTCTGCTCAGAGAGAAGTCAATGCTCTCTATCGCCATCTCTCTCTCTTTTTCCCCCCCCCCCCCTCTTTCTCTCTCTCTCTCTCTCTCTCTCTCCTTGTTTTCTCTTCCCCTCCCCCGCTGCCCGCTCCCTACGGTCTCTACGCCTCGTTTATTTCTTTACCAACAAATCCTGTGTCTTAGCTTGAGAGTACTGGTTTATAATTCATACCATAAGGTAACCTAGATCTTGGAGCTTTTGATCAGGCCATAAATCTAGGTACGAGACCTCGGGTGAGCGGGATTATCCACGTTCATTTGAACTGATTCACATTATGACTTACGGGAGTATAAACAAAAATGCCCTTCTCCTTTTTTTACATTCTTCCTTTACGACCTATCCGCTTTTTTTTTTTTTTTTATTGCAACAAATACCAGCTCAGCTTAAAATTCCAAACTCGTGATTCATCATGCAAGATAGATCCAGCCTGAAAAAATAAATCTGTATTGATCATGATATAAATCCAGACACAAACCTTCACACATTCATTTAAATTGATATGCATTATCACATAAAGAGAGCGAGAACAACCAACCCCCCCCCCCCCCTTTCCCCTTTTCAATTGAATAATCGCCAAATTAATCCTGAAGAGGTCAATCCTTCCCATACAATTAAATACAAAGAGATCAATTTCTCCTACTGAACTAGTCGCACGGAATGCAATAGTATAAGTTATGAACATAAGATGGACGTTTCTAGTGTAAAAATTAATGATATTCGTTGAATGACGATCATGAGTGTTTGGCTACCCAGGGATGACGGAGATGGAAAAGAAGAGAAATGATAGAATCTTGTAAGTGCATGAGGAATTGAAATATCTATATAATAAGAGCAATCAGGGGGCGTGGCACTTATCTTGTGGTCCTATAAAGTCGGAATCGGCAGGCATTTAAAATTCAAAGAAAATTACAGACGTGGGCAACTGATACCCAACTGTGTTATAGGCTACTCTTTATTTTGATTGAATTTACAGAGTTGTTTTAATTTATTTTTTGAATGTCGAACTATCATTCATTTTGTCCGCCATCACTTCCGTGCGGGACACATGACGCGATCTAAAGACGTTTTCTTTGAGTAATATTCATTTTAATGAACCAAAATATCAGTTGGTTAATCAGTTGGTTGGTTGGTTACTTGATTGATTGCTTACTTGCTTGGTTTGATTTATCACTTAATTCGCTGTTAGCTGCTTAGTTGGTTTGTTGCTTCGTTGGTTGCTTAAATCTTTGATTGCTTGCGTGGTTGCTCCGTTGATTGTTTAGCTGGTTGCTTGGCTGATTACCTTTTCCTCAGTTTGTTAGTTGGTCGGTCGATCTGTCGGTAGGTCGGGTGGTCGTTTGGTTGATTAATTGGCTGATAGGTTGGCTGATTATTTGGTAGATGTTAGATTGGTTGGTTGGTTGGTTGGTTGATTGGTTGGTTGTTTAGTTCGTTGGTTGGTTGTTTGGCATTCTTTTATATTCAGCCAAAGGTTTAGGTGGCTGTACTATATTCAGAATTCCAGTTTAGTGCCTTTTTGTCCACTGGATTGGATTTCATTTGTTTACTCTGAGCAGAATTTGAAAGCCTCGCAGGACAACAATTCTTCTTTCATTTTTATACCGGCGTTTGAAAGTCTTGCACTCTAGATCAGGATAAATACTTAATTTATTGTATATGATCTTTGCCTCCACAATATTAAAAATGGTAAAATATACCAAGGCGTCCGGACTATGCCTTTATTTCATATTCTATGTGAACTTTTCCTCTGGGAACACTTGTCACGCAGAGCACTTTGTATGGATTTTCTAAATAACAGTTCCCAGCTGTTCCTTATGTTATGATATTCTACATCAGTATTCCAGGTACCACCTGGAGGTAGCCTATTTAATTTGACAATATCACTTTCGAATTCTGGTACTTGAACGGCGCCCCTGGAAACGCATTGGTGACCCACTTTGTTTTACTCATACTTTTCTTTGCTTGTATCCCCTCCCTCCCTCCCCTCTCTTCTTTCTATCTCCCTTCCTCCTGTTTGCTCATTTCGTTTAACCCACTTCTCAACAATGCTCTCATCTTCTCCCACTCTCGTTTGTGATTTCAGTGCTGATCACTGTTTTGATCTTTCTGTTCCTAGAAATTTAAAAATATTCATCTCCCAAACTCCATATCAAACTGATGGGCTACCTTCCAAGAATTTCCGCAGCCTTGTCCTTCCGTCTTTATAATTGTCTTGCGCTATCCTTCAGTCTGACTAAAAATAGAGAGAAGGAAAGAATAGAATGGAGAGGTATGGTTGGGTTGAGGAGCCAGAGGTGGGGTGGAAAGGGGGGGGGGCGGCTGAAGAGGATAGTTGAAAAATGGTTTCCAACGGGATCAGCTACCACAGTCTGGGTAGTGGTGGGCAGCGTCCGTCAACAGCTGGCGATCTGTCATACATTCCGACTGCTGGAAGTAGACATGCACGTAGCCGGAAGTGTCAATATAAATGCAAGGGACGCCACTCCTCTTTGTCAAGTGATGACGCACTTCGCTGGCTGTCTGACGACATCAGGCCAGACTCAACAGAGCCTAGAGACTGTGGTGACTTGATGACCGCCTTTCCCCAGTCCCGCTCGCTATCCCGTTTCTCTATTATGGCAGTCTTATCCCCGATCCAATGCTTGATGTATGTATTATCCAGGCATTATCTATTAGATCACCTTCCGGCCAGCCAATGGTCATTACACAATGCGTGACTATTGCTGTCAGTGGTAACTCACGAACTGCAATGAGTCAAAACGTCCTGTGGGTTTTGTAAATGTTGTAATGACAACATGACGTGGTCCCCGGTAACGTTGCGAGTATTTAGCCACAGTTGTTACACAGATGTCAATAAATTTGAGAAGAATAAAACGCTCACACACACACGCGCTTGCGCGCGCACATACACACACACACACGCACGCACGCGCGCGCGCGCACACACACACACACAATAAGACAAAGCTTAATTCACATAGGTGGCAATGGGAACAATTTCAGATCGAGTACTCATTACCTTTCTACTAATGTTACATAGATGTTTTGTTTCTATATTGTTATTGGTGCTGTTGTTTTTAATCGTTTTTTTTTCCTTTAAAAAATTCATTTCATTTGTTATGTTTTGTATATGTATGTGAGCAGCGAGCAGCATTATGGGTCTGCGGGGCAAAGTAGTATACTGAGGTTCATAAGACATTTATTTACGCGCATGAGTAAATGTCACCATGATCGATGCAAAAGAATGTATATTTCATTACACAGGTTAGCATGGAGTCCTTATGCTCGTGGGCCTCTCGGGCAAGCGCCTAATAGACTCATGTCTTAAGATATTTTTTTTTTCTTTTGTTCGTTTGTTCTGTTTTGTTATGTGCTGCTCTTTTCGTTGATGATGTTGACATTTGTAATTTGTCAACTAAAGGAAAAGAGGAAAAGTGATAATGACAAAATAATATAGCAGAAATAATGATAAATAAATAAATAAACACATAAATAAATAAGTAAATAAATAAGTGTAGGTCCTTCCAGTCATTTCCCCAGCAGTCGAGTGGCTTTGACTTTATGTTTTATATTATAGCAAAGGGTCGAGTGTCTCTTCAATTGTCCAAAGTTACAGCAATATTTGTTTTCATTGCAAAAGTTTGGATGAAAATGTTCCCTACCTTGCGCAACTACAACTATCAAGGAAGTTAAAAACCTAGTGATAGACAGCGAGAGTGGGTTAAATACTTTCTGAGGTTGTACACAAACACCTTACCTGAAGAATCTTATGGTCCAATAAAATCGGGATTGGCAGGCATTTAAAATTCAAAGAAAATTATAGACGTGGGCAACTGATACCAACTGTGTTATAGGCTATTCTTCATTTTGATTGAATTTACAGAGTTGTTTTAATTTATTTTTTGAATGCCCAACTATCATTCATTTTGTCCGCGATCACTTCCGTGCGGGACACATGACGCGTTCAAAATACGTTTTCTTTTAGTAATCTTCAGTTTAATGAACCAAAATATCAGCATCGAGGTGCGCATGCTGGCCAAAACATTTAAGTCGCAGGACTATATATTTTAAAAAACCTCCCGCGGAGGCCGTGGGGTACCTAACTAGTCGATAATATTCAGAGATAGTCTAATAACTTCATAGTGATTATCTTGGTACCGCTGCTTCCTAAGCTTACTGTTGTTAATATTAGTATGCCCCACACTAATTAACTCCTTGAGTTCCTACTTTTCATCGGTTCGATGAAACAAAAAGAAACAAGTCAGTGTTGATCAAAGAGGTGATACTAGTACAACTAGAGCGAGAACTCGCAATCTCCTCAAACTGGTTCAGTTTGCCCAGATAAGATCGCTTCCATTTCAGGCTATGTGAGGCATTAGCTCAGCCTCCATAACACTACTAACTTACTGCCAGCGAAGTCAGATGGTGCTTCAAATCTTTAAACATCCTTTACTCTGAAGCACACTGATGTATCAAATTTGGCACCGATATATCAAATTCGGCACTAATATATCGAATTTGGCATTGATATATCATACTCACTGTTCGCTATCTTTAGCAAAGGCTTTTTTTTTTACAAGAACTTTATTTTTTTTTTTTTTTAAATTTCAATTTCTTCCTAGAAGTTTTTTTTTTAATGAAGGTTTCCAAGCGCTAGATATAGATCTAGAGCCAGGCTTAATATTTATGGCATAGCACTAGAGCATAACCGAAAGATAGCAGTGTATACAGGCTTTGTACAAGTATTTGTGAACCTTGGTTGTCTCCATGGCTGACTAAAAGATTCTGCACATAGGCCCGTTGCTTATCAAATGGTTGTCAAACAAAAGAGTATTAAACATTTTGCGTCACTTTTAGTACAATAAAGGGAGATCCTGATCTGGATCGACTTCTAAGAGAATTTTTTATCCTGTTACATGCCGGGGAGTTCTAAAGCGAGCAGCTGATAACCATTAAATGTGCTTGTGTGTATGTATGCTGTCACGATAATGTATAATTTCTCCCTATTATAAGCCTGTAAGCATTCAACAGGAACCATTTTGATAATGTCACTAGATCTAGCTCCTAATGGCTTCAGTGAAATTGCTCTCTTTATCCTAGGACAGCATGCATTATGAAAGTAAACAACTCCGGCTTGAGTAGAACGGGAAAAACAACAACAACAACAACAACAAAAATAAAGCAAAACAAAACAAAATAAAACAGAACAAAAAACAAACACACAAACAAACAACTCAAAAACAAAACAAAAACGAACGGTATAGAAAGAAGAGGTGGGGCGGGATAACTTTGAGTAATCTAGGGGCTCCTCATTGATCGATATTCTGCTGATTCATGATGAACTTACCAGTAGGAGAACATTACCCAACGACCCAAGAAAGACGTATGCAAGTGCACTAGCTCAAAATCCAATACGCATCCGACAACAACAACAACAACAACAACAACAACAACAACAACAACAACAACAACAACAACAACAACAACAACAACAAC
>JBCAUA010067688.1:0-11114 GCA_038406235.1 Peronia verruculata
AGATAGATAGATAGATAGATAGATAGATAGATAGATAGATAGATAGAGAGAGAGAGAGAGAGAGAGAGAAAGAGAGAAAGAGAGAGAGAGAAAATAGACGTGGTAAGAAAGGGGGGGGGGAGGAAACGGCTATTCATGCTTCTGATTAGGATTAAAGTTAGGGTTAAGGTCAGATTTATGGTTAGATTCGTTAAAGGGTAGGAATAAGGTAAGTGTTGGAGTTTTTTGCTCACGTTGCTGAAACATTTAGTTGAATGTAAGACCACCTGATAACAATAGACCGTTGGGACAGTATTGACCAATAGCCGCGTCCTTCTGATTTTCCAAGTGAACTTTAAAGAGTGGTTATATGATTCATTTGCCTGTGATAGAACCTTTTTTTTCAACTTTGTGACCCCGGACACTGTTATTTCTTACATGAATTACGCCTAGAGCCTTTTCAGGGATTGGGCGCTTTATAAATGATCTTATTATTATTATTTATTATTATATATTAATCTTGTAATGTGAAGACATTCGCTGTCTGACCCCTGACATTCATTATGTAATCCAGGATTCCTTGAGTAACCTTGGACATTCACTGTGTAATCAGAGACATTCGTTAAGTGACACGAAGTATTTAATTTAAGTTTACCTTGTGCTGGGGGTATCTCTGGTTCCTCTCTGGGATTCAAAGACATCTGCCGCATCATAATTCCACGCCTCAGGGATATTCTCTCCTTCCGAGGTGTTGTCTCGTGGGTCCCTCGTCGTAGGGAGTGGCCTTGACTTTGAGCTTGACCTCCATGTCCCTGACCTTGCCGAGGATCGTTTTCTTTGTCCGCCGAGGGAAAATCGAAGTTGGCAACCACACATATCATACGGGTATCTGAGTCATCCATGCCACTGTAACACTGGTCTATGGTGACGTAATCTGGTAATCGGCGGTCACTGTTAAACCCAGGATGGAGAGCCACCGCACAGCATGGCTGCTGATAGGGGTTAGCCCCGGAGTAAGGATGAGATCCGCTGATGTTCCCCACACTACGACGTGGGCCTTGAGGGTGATGCTGCGGCGGCGAATAGTAGTATTGTTGCTGTGGATTCCCGTGATGATCATACGGATGCTGCTGTTGTTGTTGCTGATGGTGATGATACTGTCGTTGTTGTTGGATATGATACTGAGGATGCTGCTGTTGTTGAAAATATTGATAGTGATATCCTGCAGCTTCGGGAGAATGGCTGTCGGTATATGAGCCACGGTGCGTGTAATTTTGTTGCTGTTGTTGTTGGATATCGTGAAACTCGTCGCCAGCAGGTCTAGCATTCCTATATTTGCTGTTGTCGTCGCTATTATCAGGGTGAGCACTAGCACTGTTTGCACTCCCACTCCCGAGCTGACCAGGGGTCGTAGTGTGAGCCAAATGATTGGGACGTACCTCGTCCTCTCCGTCTCTCGTATGAACGCTGGCCTGTACGAACTGAGTGCTACCACTATTTCCGCATTTGGTACCTAGGCCACTCGATTCCCCCTTATCAGGATATCCTGTTTCCTGGTGCCCAGTTCGATCGTTAGTGAAATGAGCACCTAACTCACCCGGGGATCTGGAGGTCAGGGCTGCGGCTGCTGCTGTTGTTGCTGTTGCTAAATCGGAGTTGATGACGGTGTTATTGTTGGTATTGGTGTAGTGGGTTGTAGATACAGGTACTGAAATACACCAGTCGGATAGAGTTTCCTCAACAGAGGGTGAGTCGACGAATTTGAGCGTACTTAGCTCGATGTTCTGACCCAATTGACCTGTTTCATCTAGAATTATCCCCCCACCTCCCCCTCCTATTCCTCCACCACCTCGTGAAAAGCTCATTTCCTCAAAGTTCACACCGGCTCGCCGAACAACGTGAGGAGATGGCGAGGGAAAGATGGGAACAGGAACAGAACCCACATTAGTGGAAGAGGACGCAGAGGTTCCGGTAGACGAGTGTTGAAAGACGATTTCCGGAGGGGCACTGCTGGCTGATGTCTTCTTCAGGCAACTACTGGGTACCACATCTGAGACAGAGGCAGAACCAAAGTCGTGGGGCTTGTTAACCAAACAGGACTTAGCCGGCAAGCGTTTGTGGTTGATATTATCTGCTTTCCCTCCTTTCTTTTTGGTTAACACCGACGTCAGAGGTTTTTTGGCCTTTCTACGCGGGGACTCGACCAAGGAATCGTCGTCGTCATTCAAGCCGGCAAAGACGACGCGCGGTCTGACGGCTGGACTTTTGGTGATCTCGCTGCTGTCCTCATTCCCATGGAACTCTTGCTCCAACTTCCGCCCCACGTGCACACCAGCCTCACAGTGATCCTCTTCCCAATCCGGAGACAACAGGGACACTTCATCTGGGGGTAGACAAAGCAACAAGAGAATAATAAATCAAGGGTTTATCTTCAAAAAATATTTCAATGAGGACATAGATAAGATATAAGGAGAAAAGTATAAATATGGAACTGTATGAATTACGATAAATAATAGCTGTATTGACAAACAGCAACAGTAAAACATAAACAAGCTCAGTTACATATAGAATAGAACGGTTCGATAAAACCCCCCAAATCAAGTGTTCAGGAAAGATATTTGTCCAATCTTCAACTGTTGAGACTTTGTAGTCTAAACTTAGTAAGAAATAGGAGTAACAACCATGACTGCAAGGGGCAATGACTGCATTGCCCCTTGCAGTCTCTTATAGGAAGAGACTGCAAGGGGCAATGCAGAATGAAGTCAAGCTAAATTCATGCTTTTACGTACAGCCATCTTGATAGAGAGCATTATTTTTCTCTTGTTTGTTTTTGTTGGGGTTTAACGTCTCATTAGCACTGTTACGGCTATATTATGGCAAAGTTTACACGTAAAGAAGAAGAGAGGAAAGAAAGCGGGACAGACGACAACGTATTTTCTCTGATTATTTTGTAAAGCCTAATAGCGAGTGTGGGACGGCCATGATTTTATTGGCGGTATTAACAAGCCATTAAAAATATTAATTAATGGCTAAATAACAGAGGGACTATAACAAACAATATGGGCGGACAAAGATTTACGAGAGACATGAAACATTGGCCATCCACAAGACAAACATATGACTTTTTTCCCTTTGAGATGATTCTGCATGAGATTATATGGGGGAAGACAAGGCGGGTTAACTATCCTGGGCAGTCAATATCGCATGAGCGACGGACGAGAAACTCAATTTCTGAGCACTAGACCTAATCAGTCATAATAATAATGGTAGGACAAAACCAAAACCCGAATGAATGGGTCATTATGATATTTGAGATACAATTATCATGATACTTATCAATGACAAAATAAGTAAATAAATACATTTAAAAAACTGCATCATAATCCAAATCGTCAAATGTAATGCAAGCAATAGCAGGCTGCTGCCACGACAACAGTGCATCGGTCCTTGGAGACAGCGAAGGACGTGTTCCAGTGACTCTGGTTCGAATTTGTCCATTGGCGTCATCGTCCCCCGCTGGCTTGTCATAATCTAATCAGACACCTTGCGAGGATCGAGGTAATCAGACGAAGCAGCACGGCTTCCCTCTTCTCACGCCACGACACCAGAGGGGATTGTGTTAGCCCACAACGGTCAAGTGCTAATTCTTTGAGAGCACTGACGAAAAGGGACGTCCCGATGTCTCTGGGTGGTACAAAGAAATTACGCAAAGTCCACAAGAGAGAGGGCGAGATGGCGGAGAAGAAAGGATGTCTGTGGGAGGTGACGAGAAATGCGGAGTCAAATATATGTAGGAAGATAATGGAGCCTGAAATGAAAGAAATAAATGGGGTGCCCGGATGTAGACAAAAGGTCCTCAATCCATCGTTTATTCCATTGCTCTTGGCATCCTTACCACAACAGGTCATCCATTATTCTGTGTCTTAAAGTCTATTGATAAGCCAATTGACTTGAGGAAAGTTTCACACTATTTACAGCCACTATCTCTGAACATCATTGTTTCAGAATAATGTTATTTCACGGCTTCATTACGATTTGTTGATGCTCAGTCGAAGTCAAAGAATATGTCAGTCAAAGAAATAGTTGCACTGGTTTTCTATCTACAGTTCGAAAATTCCTGTAAGATGCTAAAGTTCTCTTTTTAAAAACAATCGCTTCATTAAAATAGTCATCAGTGTCTCGATATACAGTGTAGTTTTCTGTTACTAGCCGAGATTTTTTTTTTGCTCAGACAGAAATCACAATTTTGATAACTAATATTTTCATTTCTTAAATAATCAGTACCGTACCTCATTAAATTTCCATCCTTGTCGAAACGTCTGCTTAAAAAATTCGAATGTAAGGAATAAGCAGTACGCACGCACGTACGCACGCACGCACGCACGCACGCACGCACGCACGCACGCACGCACACGATATAGTAACTATGAAAGATTAAGATCTTTCAGCAGTCTACACCTGGCTTGAGAAATAGCTATAGTTAAATAACTTGTCGCGAAGATGGGACAGAGTGATCAGAAATTATTAATCAGAACTATACCTCAATATCTCAAGTCATCAAATTCAGATTTTTTTTTTCACTTGGTCAATTACTCCCGCAAAAATTAGACATGAGTGAAATACAGTGACCGCTAGTAAAATGCCAGAAAAAAAATCGAGTCAACCCATATTAACAATAATAATAATAGTATTAAAAATATTGAAAACAATGAGGATAACAATAACACTAGAAATAACAAGCTTAATAATAATGAAAATGACAAGAATAAAATAAAGATGATAAAAGCAGACGAAAATGTCAGATATTTTTTTTTGATCCGGCATAACTTCGCTGTCCAGTCAAACGTTCAGATAACACAATTAAAATAAGAAACAAAACAAAAAAAAAAAAGGGGGGGGGGTGGGAAGGGGGCAGGGAACGTTAGTGAGGGGAGGTTAGTGAGGGGAGCGGGTAGAGGAAAGGGCAAAGTGTGTGTGTCTGTGTGTGTATGTGTATGTGTGAGTGTGCGTGGGAGGGGGGGTGAAAGCAATCTTTTTCCAGGTATGACCTGCTCTACAATATTAACAGTTTTTGCATGTAAAGAATGAAGTAACACTGAGTAAAAAGACGAACTCTCGTTTATTGCCAAACTTTGGGGATTTTATGTTGATACAAAAAAGTGAAGAGGCAGGCTTTTTTCATGCAACACTACGCAAAATCGTACAATCATAATAATAAAGGAAGACATTTATATAGTACTAATTCCAGTACAATACCGTTTATGAACGCTTTAGAATCAATAAAATTACTTTCCCAAGTCTATGGAGGAGCTCATTTCGTTGTTACTCTCCTGAGAAACATACAAGGCAGTTGTCTGTTAGGCGCTTACAGCATTTTCAGGCAAACATAATGATAAGTATGCATCTTTTTTTCAAGTATGATTATTCTCATTCACCCAGCTACTCGACATTATTATAAGACATGTTGTAAATTTGAGGATGGAAGTGAAACATTATTCTTCTCCATTATTACTTCATGATCATGGGCATTCGCTGGCAGGACAAAGTCACAAGCCAAGGGGTACTGAACTCAGCTGGCTTGACAAGCATCCAATTGCTACTGCTGAAGGCGCAGCTACAATGGACCGAAAATGTTTTCCGCATAGGCGACACTCGCTTTCCAAAACGGCTCATGTATGGTGAGCTCAAGGGAGGCTCACTGAGACAAGGGAGACCTTTGTTGTAGTACAAGGAATCAGTTCCGATGATGCCGCTTGAAACCATAGGAACTTGAGGCATCTGCGAGTAATAGAGCATTATCTAGGCTTCTCACCACCGACTGCCTTCAAAAAGGAAAGACGATTACATCTGGCTACCGTCAGGGAGAAAAGGCACAGGACCATAATTATTGTCTCCAATAACCTATATCCATGACTCTTACGGGCCCGTGCGTTTTTTTCAGCTTTTGGATACGGCGCCAACATACGCTTCCATCGCTGACACACTCTCGTCATCATCGTCGGCTTCCGACGGACAACCAGCCACAAGAAAAATGTCCACCAACTATATAATTTTCGAAAGAAACAGCAATAAGGAGCACAGTTTAAGGCACAGAAAGGCTGGAACATTGAAATTTATCATAATTGCCTCTCCTCCACAATCCAAAGCAGAATTAGATTTTGAAACACATGCAGCCTGTACTGTGTGACAATAAACGCAAAGATAAATGCCATCTATTATTACTGTATAATAACTTAGTTTGGAGAGCAACAGCAAACTTTAGCGATCTGCCTTAATCCTCAAAGTGTCAGAAAAAACTGCCGTAGTGTTACTGTTTTAAAATGAAATTAATTTCTGTTCAAGAGGTGACAGATATTAGTACTGGCGATTATAGGAGTATCGTCCATCCTGTTGCTGTAATTAGAGTAAGGAATGTTAATTTGCAAAGAAATTCAGCAGTGAAGTACAATGAGCGAGTTTTTAGCACAGAAGCCCTCTCTTATATCATATAAACTTGCCAACAAAGAGATATGATTCTGAGCGATTTGCCTGATCGATACATTCGCTTGATGTATTATGAATAACTCGCTTTTTGACCGCCTGTTCGCCCGTTCCAGCTTACGTTAGACGCCTATTGTGTTAATCTGAAAAATGCCATGAAAACTGGGAGGGCTGTGAACCTTTGGTTTTTGATATCCGGTGTAATCAAGTGCAACATAAAATTGAGGTTAAAAACAAAACGGATCACGAAGAAGTATGAGCGCTATTTTTTTAAACAAAAAATGTCTGTGATGATTCTAAATGCGCTAACTTGACTTGTTTTTACATTCTTAGACTATCAGCAGTGGATACTCCATGAATTTAACAGAGTGAATTGAAAAGTGGTGTGAGACAGTTGTTTGTTTCTTTGTGTTGGGACTATCGCTCTCAACACAGTTGAATGCGTTTACACGTTTAACAGCTATTTCAATTGATGTGTGCATGCAATGGTTGATCAAAGCTTGTAAGATGGAACTGTGAAACAAGGGTACATGTATAATTATGCTATGTGCCGTGTGTCCCGCCGTGTTTTTACAATTTTCTCCAAACACGTTTATGTTGATGGAGGTAGAGGCCTAGAGTGGTTTGTTGTCTAGTTTTATAAAGAAGATACTTCTGAGAGCGACTCAAGAATCGGCTTCTCGAGCGTTCTGACGTTGTCGCAATCGAAAACTATGTGAGCGACTGTCAATTGGCAGCCACAGGGCACACACTATGAGGCCTTCCTCTCCTGCATGCAGCCGGTTGAAGACCATCTGGTGTCATCTTCGCAGCTGAGTTGACCCTGGCCAAGGTCCAAGTCCTGGTTGGATAGAGTTCAAATGCAATGTTTTGAGCCTATCGCCACTTGCCATGTTTGTTAAATAAATCACATAATGATCGGACTGTCTGCATTATAAATACGATCACTCCTAGCTACCTCATCAATCCAAAATGATATGATTATTGAATGTTTTGTTTTTCGAAAGTAACCTATCGGACGATATGATCACTTTGGTTTGTGCTAAATACACTGTTGAATATTTTGTTTTTCCTTTGTGTATTTTTTTTTATTTCTACACGAATCAAGAGTAAGAGAAAGACAAACAGAAGAGGAGGGGAGGGGAAGGGAGGGAGCTGTGACATGGACAAAAGACTGACAGTCGACCGAGCAGGTTAAAATACGAGAGATTAACATCACTCAGTCGTACACATTACAATGTTCTCTCTGTGTGTAACTTACTTTCAGTCATTGATCACATCTCGACGAATTAACAAAGTGGAAGGTCAGAAATACTGGATGAGAAAAGGTTAAAAATCATCATTATCATCGCTTATTTGGACGCACTATATAATGTGGATTCAGTTTTGGGCCTACATTCTCTGTCTTCGCCACCTATCACAATGTAACACATCAGATGAGTTTATGACAGAGATGAGTCCTCTGAGTGAATGAACAAAGCCAGTCAGTGAATGGTTGAAAATTATGACTAAACATTATCAGATGACACCACAGAGTGATATCGGCCTGAATATCATACATTTTTCTAGTGACTGATCACAGCAGATCACACGAGTTAATAACACATATCAATAAAAAAAAAAAAATGGAAAAAAAGGACAGAAAAATATGGCCGTGAAAGAGTTAATAGTTATTATAAACCATTATCATTTCTCAGACGGAGTCAAAGTAAGTATTTTCCTCCATTGCAACACAGTCACGAAGTCTTGTTGACACTGATCCGTGAAGATCACATGAGCCAGTGCCAGAAGTGAGTCTGAATTAATGGAAGAACAGAAATTATATCCCTGACAGGGTTAAAAATTGATCAGTAACCTTTATCATCTCTCAGTGGGAGTTTCATCACGTCCTGTTTTCATCCTGGGCAGCACAGTCTCGTCACTTCCTACCGTTGTTTGGCTACATGGTCAGAGCACACCAGTGTTGAATAAATCAATCAATGATGTGAGTGCCATTGTTCTGCAGTCCCATAAACTTGACACGTTCTCGCTAACGGACAGATCCGTCATTGCTGTGTTATGATGCTGTTACGGACGAGCCACACGGATTAAGATACGAAAGCTGAAGAGACAGAGCGCTTAATACCGAGATTCATTTCTTTATTTCTTTTTTGCTCCCTTTTTTTTTCTTTCTTTCTTTCTTTCTTTCTTTTTTTTTTTTTATGTGTTTATAATTATGTATGGATATCTTGTTCTTGTTTTTGTTCGTGCTCTGTTTAGACCGGAACAACAGGCAAAAATGTCTCAACAAGCCATTTCACTGCTTAGCACCTAACTGGGAAACAATTTGTTCTTGTCGTTATTGTTGACGTGTATATTATAAGTCTTAGTGGACGTATATGTTGGCGGGGGAGGACGAAAGAGGAAGAGAGAGAAAGAGAGAGAAAGAGAGAGAGAGGCTGACAGTGAATTCGGAAAGATAGAGAAGGAAATGGGATAAAAAGGGAGAGAGAGAGACGGAGAGAGAGATAAGGTGGGCGGACGAGGTCAAGAGAGAGAGAGAGAGAGAGAGAGAGACCGATTGACAGGAATACAATGTACAGAAAGGCAGAGAAGAAACGGCTAGAAAAGAAAGTGGGTGAGAGATGGAAGGAGAAGGATTTGTGAGAATTTATATGGACTGAACTGAGCTGCTCAATAAATTCATCTGTGAAGTAAAAGACCATAGGTGAATATCAACACATCCAATATGAACAAGAATATGGAGAGCATCCCACTGATGAACATTTTGGGATGTTTCTTCCTTTCATGCCACCAGGCATGATAAATATGTTCAAATAATGACCCTGACGTTGAGTGTTCATAGCTATCAGCTCCTCTAGCAGGAACCAAAAGCCTCCACCTAAGGCATTTTATGGTCTTTTGTGTGTGTCAATGTTAGTAAAACTGAAGTTAACCGAAATGCAGACCCTTACGGCAGACCGGCGATGTGGCTGACAAAAACCAGTGGATTTCATTCCAAAGTATCAGGTCGTCAAAAGTTATTTGATAGATAAATCTTCAAAAGAAATCTCCTCAGAGACAAGGATAAGAGGAAGATCAGAAATTTCGTGAACGAAATGCTTGAACATCGATATCGATCGGGAGGAGGCAGAAATAAGATAGTGTGATGACGTTTTCTTTTTTCTTAATAATAAGACTGGGTTCGACGCAGGTCTTTGGTCAGTGCCATATTTACCTCGGTGGAAAACCGAAAGAAGTCGGTAAATGGGGTGCACCAGAGATCTGTTTCTTCTTACTCAATTTTGCATGTCTGCCATTTGTTCATGTTAATGTATATTGAGTTGATTACCAGTTGACGGCCTCTGTTTCGAAATTAAAGACAGTTCTATTAACTGAAAGAAGTGACGATGATGATGATAATGACGAACAAGTCTAGTTCACTTTTTCTGAGTAATAACACTTTATTCTTCTATTTAAATGTATTGTAATGTAATGATTGAGTTTGTTACCGGTTGATGGGCCTTTCAAAACATCATTAAAAAAAAAAAAAAAGGATGATAATGAACATTTTTTCGATTAAATGATGATGACATGGTTCATGGTGGTTTCAGTTTTGCGCACAACCTACAAACTCACATCTCTATCCAAATTTAAGCCTCGCATCTACACATAATTATACATGTTGTGGACCCTTCACCACATCTAGATGGTAGTACCAACATCAAACTTGGATTTGAAAAAACACGATCTTCAATCATAATCATTAATAAAAGGACACCAGGTAGCGATGGTGAGATTCCTAAGACCATGTTATATATTATGTCATTTTCAATAGCTGGAACCCACAACCTGATACTGTTAACGTGGTAGGAATTGACTGCGTTGCCAGGCAACGCCTGTAACTTGATTCTAGAGGACATAACGGGGCTATTTTTAATCAGTGATTACCTCTGCTGTTCTCACCCGAGTTTATCTCTCCTCTAGCCCACTTTGGCGAAACGGCTCATTTTGTGTTTCCATGAAAATCGATGATTAGTGTGTAATCTCGTTCTTAACACGTAGCGAATTTAATGCAGTTTTTGAAGTTTGAAGAGATGGAAGCTGCTATCTCTTTACACTGTGGAAAGTTTGAATATGTGGGGAAAATAATTAAACTGTGACAAAAAGGCGTTCTGTCAAAATGTGAAGGCTTTGCCCTCCGACATATCGATGCAAGATAATCTCCCAAAGCTCAGGCGTGATACAAGATAGGGAGAGCTTGACTCTGTTCGAGATTAGACATGCCATCTGGGACTGGTAAGCCCGGGTATAAATTTCAAGCAGCACACAACTAAATTTGTGTTATAAGTTTTAACACTCACACATTTTTACACACTGTCACACTGAAGGATGTGCTGTTGACATAATATTTAATCTTGTGATCTCTACTGAAAAGTAAAGTTTGCCAATTTAAAATGTGTGTGCTTTTTAATTTCTTTCCCTCTAAAAAATTTCGAAGTTGGTCAGTGATTGATAGATAAAAAATACAGAAGGATTGACAGACAGACAGACAGACAGACAGACAGACAGACAGACAGATAGATAGTCTGAACAGAGAGATAGATAAATAGATAGATAGATAGATAGATAGATAGATAGATAGATAGATAGATAGATAGATAGACAGACAGACA